>JACEFZ010005952.1:0-36092 GCA_014155875.1 Cepaea nemoralis | reverse complement strand
GTTTAGTTAAGTTTAATGTATGTTTAAATTAGAAACATTGGTGTATGTATATAATTTACTGAATGATGTTTTTCAAGCGTCGTAGGTTGGTTTATGCCGTCACGAATCGATGCGTTAGCATAATTTGTGACTGCCTTGCCGACCTAGGAAACTTAAAAATGTTGCTATACATATAATGCAATAGTGGCAACTATACACAGAAATCACAGAAGCACATGTGTTACATCGAAGACGCAAACAAATTATAAAAACTCTTGGGCGCGGAAAAAATTCGCCTGCTGTTCACTCGCCTTGTATTTAATCCATTTATTCTATCCTTGCTTTGGTCTTTCTCACACACATTCGTTCTCACATGTTAAAAAGTTATGTTATGTCATTACATTATTATTGTACCATTCTATTGACACAAAAAATTAACTATTGGGAAATAAAAATAAAAATAAAATAAAATAATGAGAAAAAAAAATGTACAATAGTTTTGGCTCAGTTTTAGGCGACTTTTGATATAGTGCGATATATTGGCACTGTATATATATTTACAATATTTACAAGTTAAATGGGTTGTTTGCCCTTATTCTAAGTATACTAACTAATATTTAATTAAGCTCTAATTTTGTTTACTGAGATTTACTGACCAAGGGAAGATAATTTGAATAATTAAATGAAATGGGGTGAAATGTGTTGGTTCCCTTAATCCAACTATAATTCTAGATGGTAAAAAAATATTTACTGATGTTATATTTGTAACCTAATCTGTGTTAAATAAATAGATTGTCCTAACTATTATTAAATTAATTTATTGGATGATTGTCTCTTAGGAGACTGATAGGATGTGATTAAGCTAAAGTACTTATTTTTAAGACTAATTATACAAGTATTTAATTGGGGATTGGGAAAGGTGTAATTAATATACAAAACCTAAAGTTGTTGTGTTCCTACAAGCTAACTACATATAGGAGTATTCAATGAAACTGCAATAAAAATATATATTGTACATTACAATTACATACATTGATATTTATATAGTGTTTATATACAAGTTAATACATACATTTATATTCATTACACTAATTAACTATTCTACTCCAGGCACGATGAAGATGTCGCGTCCTTTCCTTTAGGAATATACGTAAAGTTAATATCATAGTTTATATGTACATAGTCCGATGTTCCACGCGATGTTCCTGGAGTGTATTCATAATGTATAACTAATACTGTCGAATATAATATGTTGACTCGGCGTAGATAGTCAGTCATATGTGTGGACAGTTTTCTTCATAATGGCACATCTGCCTGATCAAACTCTGGTACCAATGTCAGAGACGATGATGGAGTTACGTCGTCTTTCTTTGGCAATTCAGGTACATGAAAGTTCGTAGGTCTACTCAGCATGTCAGCTAGTGTATTACATTTGTCACTGATGTGCCTGACCGAAAACGAGCAATTTTGGAGTATCAGAGACCATCTGTAGATGCTATTGTTCTTGTGGACCCCTGTCTCCATCACAGTGAGCGGGGAGTTGTCAGTTTCGATGACAAAGTGTGTCCCTGCCAAAAACCGGTGTAGTTTATGGACACAATACACTATCGCTAACGCTTGCAATGCAGAGACTCCATATTTGGCTTCAGTTGAAGTAATCTTACGGCTTACATACATTACAGGATGTAGGATGTCGTTATATCTTTGGCCCAGTACGCCCGCTATGGATACTGTGCTGGCATCAGTCCTAAGAAAATATTGTAAGGTGGGATTAGGCAAACGAAGGATTGGGACATTGCTAAAAAGATGCTTAAGTTTTGACATTGCATTAATTAGACTAGCATCTTTCACTTCAATTTTGACATTCGACTTCAATAGATTAGAAAAAAACACTGGTAATTTCTGCTAAATTGGGAATAAACTTATTATAATAGTTTGCTAAGCAGAGTAAACTTCTCACTTGCTTTTTGGTAACTGACATAGTGAGGTTTAGAATTTTTGTCACAATTTTGTTATCCGTTTCTAAATGGCCTTTTGATATAGTATGGCCTAGGAAGTCTATTTTTTTCAAGCCCAGCTCCACTTTGGTTGGCTTCACTGTAAGTCCAAATATCTTTATCCTTTCGAAGACTTGTCTCACTTTTTGTAAGTGTTTTGTCCACTCTATTGTATGTACACGTATGTTGTCTATATGTAAAAGGTCTCTAGTTAGACGGACAAAAGTAGCAGGCGCATTGCGTAGGCCGAAAGGAAGAAATCGCCATTCATAAAGACCTAAAGGTGTTGAAAAGGCAGTCAGATGGACATAATTTTTATGCATAGGAACTTGCCAATAGCCATTAGTTAGGTCCAGTTTTGAGAAGATGGTAGATGTGGCCATGTTTAAGAGTAGATCTTCACAGGAAGGAATAAGTTCTGTGTCTATTTTTGTGACACTATTTCGCTTCCTATAATCGACGCAGAGTCTGATGGTAGAATCCCTCTTTTTTACCAGGACTATATGAAATGAATACCCTGACTGAGACTTTTGAATTATTCCCCTCGCTTAAAGATCAAGAATTTCTTTATCGAGTGTTTCCCTATAATTCAAAGGGATGGAATATGGTCTACATTTTATCGGAGTATAGTCAGAAAGAAGAATGGAGTGCTCTATTCTATCTGTCCTACCTGGAATGTCTGAAAAGATCTGTCTGTATTCTGTCACTAACGCTATTGTCTGTTGTTTCTGTTCGTCTGTAAGTGTTGGTTCTATGTGTATACTATCAATTGTTGCAGGCATGTCTACTGTTGGAACTGGTATTTCCATGTCATCATCGTAAGTTTGATTCAATATTGTGGTTGCGCTGAGTACGTTTTCTGTTTGATTGCAAGGTGTAGTTACATTGTGTTCATCTCCTGTCTGGCTACTGTCTGGTGTGGTTGCATTATGTTTGTCTCCTGTCTGATGACTTGGTGTAGTTGCATTGTGTTCGTCTTCTGTCTGGTGTTCCTGTCTTGAGTAATAAGGTTTCAGCATGTTGATATGGAATATCTTGAGTTTGTTTTTCATCGATATTTCATAGTCAACATCTGATATATTTCGTACCACTCTGAATGGCCCTTGCCATGATGTTAAAAGTAAGTTTCTTTTATCAGGTAACAGGAGTAATACTTCTTGATGTGGTTCGAGGTGTAAGGTCTTGGCACCTTTATTGGCGTAATGGCGGTAGATCTGTCCTTTTCGCTCCAAAGATGATTTTGCTATAGTGAACGCTCTCATAATTTTGTCACGTGTTTCAGTAACTACCTCATATGGTGATACCGGTATTAAGGTATCTGAGGTGTTGGTTACTAGCTGGTGGTAAATGCCTAGGGGTCCTCGTGGGTTCGCTCCGTATACTAGTTCGAATGGTGAGAAACCCGTACTTGAGTGCGGGATTTCTCGGTAGGCGAACAGCACTGTTGGTAACAGTGTATCCCAATCTGATGGGTTTTCTGCTGGCACCTTGGCCAACATGTGTTTTAAATCTCCATTTATTTTTTCTATAATACCGTTGGCCGCCGCTTGGTAGGGGCTTGTGAAACACTGTTTTATTCCTAACAATTTAGTAAGAGCTTGCGTTGCAGGTGATATAAATTGGGTTTCTCGATCTGATAGGATGGTACGGGGAAATCCAAAGCGGGAAAACAGATGTAAGAATATGTTAACCACATCTTTGGAACTTATATATTTCAGCGCTACCGCCTCTACCCATCTCGAACAAAAATCTACCAGAGTTAGAATGAACCTATTTCCTTTGTTGGACACTTGATTCAAAGGTCCAACAATATCTACTGCTACACATTCAAATGGTCTAGAGGCCAATGTTGTTGGTTGGACCTCCGCTGTAACATGTTTACCCTTTCGTACTAATTGCTGACATATGGTACATGAACGACAACAGTTTTTAATGTCTTTACAAAATGTTGGCCAGTAAAAATGAGCTAAAATTCTGGCTCTTGTTATATCATAGCCTAAATGTCCAGCAAACGGCGAATCGTGTGCGATTCGTAGGACTGTTTGTCGAAGTTCGACAGGTAGTACCGTTTGCTGAATTTCATGGTTGTCTCTATTGTAATTTCTAGTTAGGATACCATTATGTAGTTTAAAATACCATGACGCGTTTTGGGTCATTTTTGGTTTCTCACCCACAAATCTGAAATAGGGTGAGATAGATGGATCGGCGCGGTTCGCCTCCATGACATTATGTTTGGTGGTGTTATTTACTGTACCACTTGGTGTTATCAGGTGTAGCATTTCTTCTTGCAGGTCGTCTTGCTGTTTTTGTGTTTCTGACCTGGTTAACGCATTAGCCTTATGGGTCTCTCTCCAGGCTAATATTTCCTTTGCGGTACAATTCTTTATCTCTGGTAGGCAACCAATTATCAAATCCGTACACGGATTGTGCAGGATGGCGCACGTAAATGTGCCGGAGAGAAATGGAGTGTCTATACTGGCTTTTGCTAATGGGTATTTTTCTATGTTACCCGAGAATGTACGGTACTTTACAAAGCCGCCCGTATAATCTTCTGGCTTGACCAATTCCTAAGGCCAATCAAGGTAATCCCGCTATCGATTAAACACTGACAAGGCTTGTTATTAACCATTCCGTCATGGAACACTAATTTGCCTCTGGATGCAATGGCTGCGTTGGCGTTTTCACTGGAAAACGGAACAGCGTGCGAGCATTTTTAGCACTCCGTCTTCATGAAATTGATGGCATATAACACAACTATCAAAGTTCAATACATCACTAGCAGCTACAACATTCTCACTGTATGGTAACACTTCTTCACTCTCACTCTCATGTTCACTTTCACTCTCAGATGAAGTATCGACAAATACTGCATTACTGGCTCTCAATCTCTGACGTCCAACACACCTGGAACTATAGTGACCAAACGCCTGACAAAAATAGAATTTGACTGCACGTCTATACGTGTTTCTTTTGTTTTCTTGTTTCTTTATCATCATCTCCAGGTGAGATGAATATTCTGGGTTTTTGTCACACATAGAAAACTGGTCATGCATCAAGTGATAATACGGACATTAAGGTGGCTTTGATTTAGGTTTATCCCTAATTTGAAATGGTTTCTGATGTTTAATTTTGGCACAAGCTACTATTTCAGACTCTTCTACAGATGATTTAAAAATATCCCGATTTTAGGAAAAATATGCGGACTCCCGTTTTTCTAATTGTTCTAATGACTCAACATCAGCTTGCTGCAAAAACTTTGCAAAGGGAGAAGGTACAGAGGAGATGATTTTGTCCATTATCATCAAGTTTTTGAGTTTCTCAAAGCTTTTGTCTACCTTTGCAGCGTTAAGCTATTTGCTGAATACACTTTGTACGTTAGAAACATAGTCAATTAACGTTTCATTTGGTTTCGGTTTTATTTTAGAATACTGAATTTGGTAACCTGGGGCGTCAAACAAAAAATGTTGCATAATGCGATGTTTAATGTAATCATAATTACTTCTAAGCTCTTGGGGGATAGATTCTATCACTTTTAAGGGCTCCCCCGAGAGGTTCTTCATATAGACCACCACCCAGTGTTCTCGTGGCACTTCCTGGAATTAAGCTGGAATTCCACATTCTTAGTCCATGCGGATATGGAGTCGCCTTGGCAGAAGGGTTTGACCAACCCTTTGTACATGTTGAACTTATTCTCCTCTTCTTTACTCTTTAATTTGGTGGTGGCAATCTGTACATGAGATTCAATCTCTAACTCCTTCATGTTCAGCTGCGTTTGTGCCTCAAGCTCCAGGTATTTTTCTTTTAATTTAGTTTCCTCTATTTTCTGAGCTAGTTCTAATTCCTTTATTTTGGTGGCGTCAGCTATTTCCTTTAATTTTGTGGCTTCAGCCAGTTCTAATTGTTTTAATTTATTTGTCTCGGCTAATTCAGCAAGATCTTTTTGATGCTGGCGTTCCTGTACTCGATCATCTCTATATTTATCACTTGCCCATTTCTCTAACTTATCACCAGTATATCCAAGGTCTTTACCTGCTTGTATGCATTCTCCTAATGTTGATATTTTTGTTAATACTTGATACACTCAAATATACAATAAAATCAGAAATAAATTGTCTCTAATAATACTAATTATTTACAACATTCAAAATGAGATGCCAATCTAATTTATGTTTATCAAAACTATATGTATACTTATCTGAAAAACTTGTAATTTTCTTGGGCCTATAGGGAGTTCTTTTCTACTTCAGATTGAACTGGTGTTCTGAATACGTCTGCTCTGCATTCTGTTACATAGAGCTGCAAAAATTAATATTTCGAAAATACAACACACACACAAGTTGATACCGCACTTAAACTAATTATGTGTCGTGATTCGCTCCGACGGGATGCTGAAATGCGAAATTAATGTATTAAATTTTGTCTGTCGTTTGTCGTGTCAAATGTCGTCGTGTCTTCACCTCTGTTCGACCTCACCTGAAACTTCCCTGAGAAACATGTTAATATTTGTTATTTCACAATTGTTATACTTTTCAAACAAAAGCTTTCAACCCGTTCTATTCATCATCAAACATGATCACTTTTATCTCACTCAGTTAAACACAATATGTCGATACACACTCTCGCGTAGGTTTATAAACCATTCTCTTTCGTCATTCTTGCTTTCTTGTCACGGCTTGCCATCGTTTCAAATTTGTACTCTTACACACTTGTCTTGGGTTCAAAAGAACTTCGACACACAATCTCGCGTAGGTTCATAGACCACTGTCTGACACCATTTCAATACACAATCTCGCGTAGGTTCATAGACCACTTCTGACACCATTTCGATACACAATCTCGTGTAGGTTCATAGACCACTTCTGACACCATTTCGATACACACTCTCGCGTAGGTTCATAGACCACTGTCTGACACCATTTCGATACACAATCTCGTGTAGGTTCATAGACCACTTCTGACACCATTTCAATACACAATCTCGTGTAGGTTCATAGACCACTTCTGACACCATTTCGATACACAATCTCGCGTAGGTTCATAGACCACTTCTGACACCATTTCGAACCGCTTGTCAACAACCTGAATTCACACAAGCATGCGGGTTCCTTCATTCACACCTCATAATTACAAACACGTCTTTGTGTGAATGGTAGACGAATATTCACGCTTTATTCTATATATTACAGAGCTCGTCTTACGAGCATACACAACTGGCATTCAACACTCAAATACATTCTCTATGTTTGCTACGTATAACTATGCTCTCTCTAAACTACACAACTGGCGAGGGTAAACACAGAGGTCCTGTCGCTCTAACTGTCGGTCCCGGTCTGTCTGAATTCACAGGTCTAGTCCAGCTACTCGTCCTCCGTTCTCGTGCGGTCAGCCGCATGGCGTGCTGGGTCGCTTGTCACGTAGTTTAGTGGTCCAGTCCTCGTAGCCTACAGCTGTACTAGAGTTCAGTCGGTTTACGGGTAGTCCCCGTGATTACCGTACTCTGTCCTATGTCGGGAGTTAATCCCGGTATGTCCTAGTCATGTCCTAGCTATGACACGTGCGTGTCCTGTCTAGGTCTAGTCCTAACACTGGTTTGGAGTTCTATCTCCTTATACTGTCTCTCTCTCTCTATCTATTCTCTTGTAAAGGTTCTTATTATGTCCTGTCTCTGTCCTTTACTTTCCTCCGTCCTTGTCCTACTTCTATCTATGCCTATCCAGTATCTTGACATCGACATAGTCTCGATAAGCGCCGACTCTCTCTCTCTCTCTCTCTCTCTCTCTCTCTCTCTCTCTCTCTCTCTCTCTCTCGATGAGTAGTAGGCCTGCAGTCAGTAAGCTGGCGTAGCTTAAATGTTCGCCGGCAGGCGTCCAGTGGTTTTGCATGTATCACCTTGTACCGGGAGGGCGCGCTTTAGCGATGCTACTCTTGCCTTGCGTGTGCGTGAATAGTCCGGCTGTCCGATAGATATCTGGTTGATCCTGCCAGTAGTCATATGCTTGTCTCAAAGATTAAGCCATGCATGCCTAAGTTCACACTGTCTCACGGTGAAAACGCGAATGGCTCATTAAATCAGTCGAGGTTCCTTAGATGACACGATCCTACTTGGATAACTGTGGCGATTCTAGAGCTAATACATGCTTACCTAATATACCGCAAAAGTCAGGCGGGGAGTCTGACGGTAGTACACGCTTTACAAGGTCCGGACACTTGTGATTGACTGTTGTGCTTGTCCTACGGTACAGGAGCATACGAGACCCTTACCTCGGGGACTTGGCTGAAAGCCTTTAAGTCGGGTCCATTGGGTTCCAGGGTCTGGCCAGCACTCGCTACCCGCTCGTGGTGGCGAGGTCTCGGAGGATTGACGCTGAGCCGACAGCGTCTGCAGCCTACCTTGTGCCAGACGTATTGGTTACCCATTCCTCTGGAACACACAAAACTAGGCCGAGAGAGGGAACATGTCGTTTGGGCACCATATGTTTCTCTGAAGCTCTGCCCAGGCATTGTGATGGAATTCTGGCCACATTCCAACTCACATACTTTGGTCTGTCAAGACTGCAAGGTGCCACTCAGTTATGAATAAAATCTCACCGCCAGGGTTATTTAACCTAGAACTACTGGGTTAGTATGCGAGTGCACTAACCAATACAATATTGCATTATTAGGATGTTTACTTTTGTAAATATACTTGCCCGCTGGTCTGTGTTTGAATCTTCATTCAGGTGGATTTTCTATAATTGACCTGGTCTCTCAGGTCAACCCAATCTGAAATTGCTACCAGGAAATGTCATGTGTAGTTGTATGGTGTGATATTGACCTCATCACCCATCAAGTGACAACTGGTCTAAATCATATGGGTGATAACACCATGTATGCAGTATTCCTAAAGATGTGGAAACAGGAGTCCTTGTTCCTATCTGTCTATCTCCATCTGTCTATCTATGGGCGATAACACCACGTATGCAGTATTCCTCAAGGTGTGGAAACAGGAGTCCTTGTTCCTATCTTTCTATCTCCATCTGTCTATCTATGGGTGATAACACCATGTATGCAGTATTCCTCAAGGTGTGGAAACAGGAGTCCTTGTTCCTATCTGTCTATCTCCATCTGTCTGTCTATCTATGGGGACAACACCATATACCCAATACGCCTCAGGTTATTTTTATCCCGCTTGCTCGCTCGCTGTGAACTCAAGTGTAGTCCATAGACACTAATTCTAGTAATTCTGGACTGAATTGTGCATGTGGATTAGCTTTCCCTATTAACAATGTCCCTCGCCATTAAGCGAACCCACTCCGACTTCAGAGGTACTTGCAATTTGAAGATGTATTAAAGTTTTTATCACTTTGTTTATACCAGATACGACTGTGGTGCACAGAGTATATGTTCGGCCCTTTCCCGTTCCCGTTGCGGGAAAAATGGTTTCGATAATTTTCACGTATCTAAGATAGATCCATTATTTTTACGAAAACTTTTAGGATGCCTTAAATGTTTATCATCTTTTTTTATAAAGTATATGCCTGTACATAATTTCTTTAAACATTTTATAAAACTTTAAGACAAATACAACAATTATTTAAATTACACAATATAGCAATGTTACTAAAAGTAATGTCCCTTGATATACCTTTTGTTGTTAAGTCCCCTTAATTAGACATCTTTCCTTTTAATGTTGATTTATTACGTAAATAACTGTTTTTAACCTAACAAACTATGCCAGCTGGCTCCGCGGGAATGAGAAGAACATCAGTACAAAATGTTATCTCAATCGGATGGACCATTCGGGAACGCATAAAGGACACACACACACACACACACACACACACACACCACATACATTGACTTATATATATATATATATATATATATATATATATATATATATATATATATATATATATATATATATATATATGGGGTCCAAACACGACTTGAAGGCAAGGAACTCAGCTTCACACACCCGCCACATACCGTGTCGAGGGTCCAAACACGACTTGAAGGCAAGGAACACAGCTTGACACACCCGTCACATACCGGGTGTTTTGTCTTTGTGCAGTGTGCTCAGTGCCTGTGTTATGTCTGTCAGTGTCAGTTCTGTGTCCAGTGTGTCTCTGTTTGTGTCAGGTAATTTCTTTGTGTACTGCAAGAAGTTGTCTTGTATCTGTGTGTCGACTGCCTCTGCTGTGAATAGATATGTGTAGTGTTGTTGGAAAGCAGTCCCTATGTGTGGTGTTTCTGTCTGCATGTTTCCCTGCATGTCTGATATTTGGCTTATTTGTCTCCTATGCTGTACGTTGTGCTCTATTGCAATGTATTGTCTACTGGCTGTCTATTGTGTAATTGTGTTGAACTTTGTTCTAAGAAGTGCACCCATATATATGTGTTGTTGGTGTTCTTCTATTTGTGCTTCTAGTGTGTGTAAGTGATGTGTATCTCTGTCTGTTTGTTTTGTTAGTCGTATGGCTGTCTATATGATACGCTCACTCAGTAGCAGGGCGACGGAACCATCAAGCCTCCTTAGTCGCCTCTTACAACATGCGTTGTAGGCTGCAGTGTTACTGTTCTTTGCTTCCCTTATGGGCCCCGGCAACACACGGGAGTATATATAAGTAAGTAGTTTTCAATAATACAAAACAGGAGTCGGTCTACGTATTTAATATCTCAAACTCACGATACATTCACCTGTAACACAAACACTATTTATACAGAAAATTATATTTCACGCATTTATTCCCATCCAATAATAAATGTCAACAACAACAAAAATGTAGAAATAGCAGGTGCGTTTATGTAGCTGATAGGAGACTACGCTGATTTTATGAACATGGTTGAATGAGCATTAGCCGACTGCGCTCATCGCCCACTAACAGAGTGAAACACAGGCCATCTAATCTTCCGTGCATTCAGACCTGCATCATGTGATGGTTCTATCACATCACATACCTACATCATGTGATGGTTCTATCACATTACATACCTACATCATGTGGTGGTTCTATCACATTACAGACCTACATCATGTGATGGTTCTATCACATTACATACCTACATCATGTGATGGTTCTATCACATTACATACCTACATCATATGATGGTTCTATCACATTACAGACCTACATCATGTGATGGTTCTATCACATCACAGGCCTACATCATGTGATGGTTCTATCACATTACATACCTACATCATGTGGTGGTTCTACCACATCACAGACCTACATCATGTGATGGTTCTATCACATCACAGACCTACATCATGTGATGGTTCTATCACATCACAGACCTACTTCATGTGATGGTTCTATCACATCACAGACCTACTTCATGTGATGGTTCTATCACAGACCTACATCATGTGATGGTTCTATCACATCACAGACCTACATCATGTGATGGTTCTATCACATTACATACCTACATCATGTGATGGTTCTACCACATCACAGACCTACATCATGTGATGGTTCTATCACATCACAGGCCTACATCATGTGATGGTTCTATCACATTACATACCTACATCATGTGATGGTTCTATCACATCACAGACCTACTTCATGTGATGGTTCTATCACATCACAGACCTACTTCATGTGATGGTTCTATCACAGACCTACATCATGTGATGGTTCTATCACATCACAGACCTACATCATGTGATGGTTCTATCACATTACAGACCTACATCATGTGATGGTTCTATCACATCACAGACCTACATTATGTGATGGCTCTATCACATCACAGACCTACATCATGTGATGGTTCTATCACATCACAGACCCATAGCCGGATCCTGCTCCGGGACATGTTTTCACTTTGAATTTACAACAAAAGTTAGTTGCATACCATTTACAGGACGTCGCAGCCAACCCCAGCATTTTTTTGGCTGTTTGTGATTTCTTGACAAGTTTACATTCAGTAGTTTGCCACTGCTTTCTGAATGACCAGTACTCATATCAGTGTATGAAAATATCAACGTGAGACGATCTGCTGCCAAATCGCCTGCAGCTGTGTTTCGAACCCAATATGAAGGATTACGAATTGTTACTGTAACCCCTTTATCACAGAGCGTCATTTTACAAGGGAACTCTTTAATAATGGGGTTTCTGTGTCACAGTCGTCTTCAATTGTAAGTTTGCGTTAGTAAATATTTCCTATAGTGTCAAACCCATAACAATAAATGTTGCATGTCCATGCAGGATGCTGCATTCAACCCCAGGTTGATCTTATAAGCAATTTTACATTCTGTAGTTTGCCACTGCATTCTGAACGAGAAGTCAACATTTCAGACCAACTTAAATGCTAGTGTAGGGATTGAATGCCCTGCCTCGCCATCAGCGCACTAGAAGTGTAAGAGCGATCACATTTATCCTGTCGACCATGTAGAATTCTGTGTCAAACCTGTGTCAACCTGTATTTGTAAATAATTATTTTATCATTCAAGCATGTCATTATGTATTGAAGCTCTTCTGCCAACATCATCGTGTGCCATGCTGTTAGGTGGTAATGATTTGAAACATGTGCCATGCTGACAGTCAATGATGGTTCGCAAACTCACATGGTCACCAGAGTGCCATCTGCCACTAAGTTTTTAAGTTATCATGTACAAAAGATTAATAATTAATTTATAATATTCACTGCTACTGAATTTGTTATTACTTGATTTCTTTCTTACACAAGTAAAAACTTTATTACTAACTGATCAGTACCATATGTATGTATACACATAAGTAACTAAGATAAGACTAACTAACTAACTAACTAACACATAAGTAATAAATTTGTTAATATTTTCGATTACTTTAGCTTTTAAAGTACTAATTCTTGTCTTGTATACAGAATGGCTGAATTTATTAAAGATTCATCAATAACATATATAAGTTTATGAGCTATTGCAAATGCGGAATTAATTTGCTCATAATTTAATTGAATATGTTATGTAAATTTAATCCTGTTTGTCAAAAGCCGTAATTAAGATAACAATATTTTTCTGAATATAAAAAAAAATGGATGTTCGTCCATCACGAATGATGAGGTGCATTCATTCATTGCATCTTTGATTTGATGAAGAACGAATGACTTGCGCTTTAGTTTGGATTATTGTGAGGAAGTGGTTGCGAAAATCCGTCGATCTCACTCTCTCGTCTGCGTCCATCTGGTTCCAGTGGCAAGGATATATATTAAAAACAAATCCATCCATCCATCCATCATGTGCCATGCCGGTAAGCGTGGGCGGTCATGTTCTGCCATCTCACTCGATCACCAGAGTCGTGGATCAGTTCCGTGTTTCTGTCTCGACCATGCCACAAGGCCAAGCCATCCAGGTACTTGTTTCTAGGTCTTCCCCTTGGTCTGTTCCCCTCGATCTTACCAGTTGTCACCAAGTTCTCCAAATCATTTCTTCTCATAACATGTCCAAAAAATTGTGACTGTCTACGTCTAATGTCTCTGATCAGTTTACGATCTTCATTTGTTTCTTGAAGGACTTGTTCATTGGTCTTTCTGGCTGTCCATGGTATTCTTTGCATTTATAAAAACAAATACCCACACATAAAACTACACGCCAACCAAAAATCACAACCACCCACGGAGAAATTAAAAACATCACAAATTGTGAACATCTTGGCTCCACAATCAACAACCATGGGGACTGTTCACAAGAAGTCAGACATAAACTGGCCATAGCCATACAGGGATCAACAATAATAAGAGCCTATAGCACAACACCAGCAAACACATGCAAGTAAACTGTGTTAGAACAAGCACACAGCTTGACATCTGACAATCGTTACATGGCTTGTCAAGGCTTTCTTTTCTCAAAGTGATTTTGATTTATTTTCAAAATGGTGTTGGGCATATACCACAATTTATATATAGACATACACAAAGACACAATTTTAAATATTTGCAGACAGTAGTAGACAGTAGTTGCTGTAGTAGCCATAGTGGTAACTGTAGTAGTAGTAGCAGTTGTAAAGGCAAAAATGTCAAGTACCCTGCTTTTCCATTTCTTTAGGTACTGAGTATATGGTGAAAGAAAACACCACATTTTTGTAAAACAATTGGCACTCAATACGGTGATGTGGTCAATAGCGCACAATTCGCCTTTACTTTCAGAACATGTCATGGTGCTTAGTTTCGGCTGAGTCAACCCGGGAGCAATAGTGGGGATTCAATTACATGATCTACGGGCTAACCATTCGCTATCGGCGCTATCGCGCTCTCGACGGCCTGTGATCTTGGTAAGCGAAATTAAAGGGGAAACAAATACCTATTTTTCACGGGAACATAATATTCATTTTATTGTTTGCAAGGGACATAACTCGCCAACGTTTTCATAAAGAAGCAATTAGTTACATTAATTGTTAAATGTTTAAAATAATGACACCAGCGTGCTTAGTTAACACAATAATTTAAAATCCTAAAGTTTTAAGTACTTTGACTGCTAAAAATGAATAAATGGTACTTATAAATGGAATATATACAATGTTTCAACACTGCAAGCTCCTTGCACGATGTTAACGACTGTCCCCAATGGACGCCCTGACATTGTTACTCTGGTTTCTGCTCACAACGTATACATCTTTCCTGCATAAGACATTAGAACTTCGTAGCATAGGAGTATACTACAAGCAGTGGATACAGATCTTGTATAAAAATCATGAGAGCAGAGTTTTGGTGAACCATTCACTGATAGCTACTAGCTTCAGGCTCACGAGATCAGTAAGACAGGAATGTCCCTTATCACCACTCCTGTATGTGCTCACCCTAGAACCTTTATTAGAGAAGATAAGACAGGACACTAGTATTAAAGGAACCTTCCTGCATGGGATTGGAGAGCAAAGGTTCATCGCTTATGCAGATGACACTGCCTTCTTTCCCACCAGCAACACATCAATAAGGAACATACTCCACATCTTTAACCATTTTGGAAAAAGCAGTGGAGCCAAAATTAATGTACAGAAATCACAGATAATGGGTCTGGGAAAGTGGAAACAAAAGTCTGATTTCCCACCAGATCTGAGACACATAGACACCATGAAGCTGTATGGGAACACATTTCTATGTGATCCTACAGAAACACACAGACAGACATGGCACGCACTGGCCGAACAGATCACAGACATGTTACACAGGTAAAGGTACAAGACATCCACAATATTTGGTAGAAGCACAATAGTCAACACATACATATTACCCAAAATAATATACTTTAGCGACAGTACTGGACCCTCCTAAACAGACCGTCACAAACATAAACAAACAAATCAGACGCTTCATCTTCACCAACACGATACACAGCATTAAACACAAAACTCTCATACAAGACAGGAAACAAGGCGGCATTGGATTACAAGACATCCAGACAAAAATACTGTCACTTAGGATTAGTTACATAGGTAAAATCATCAGACACCCAGAACAGAACAGACTAGCACTATACTACATAGGCCACAACATCAAACATCTCACACCTCTTAACAATGCAACTGCACACTACCAGGGAAGACTGCCAACATTCTATCAGACATGCATACAGGCAATAAAAGGACATGAACAGTTAATACAGCAAACAACACACACAATATACAAACATTTAGTTAGAGAACAAGCACCATCACTAAGACTTAGGATTAAAAGAGGACACAAATACTTCATGACTGACTTCACATGCACCTTTTCAAACCTACACAACAAACACATAACACCAAAAGCTAGAGAGATCACATATAGACTGTTATACAGTATGACCCCCACAACACAGGTAGAAGCATACATATCCAAACAATGTCAATTATGTAGAAACAACACACAAGAGACAGAGGAACACATTTATTATACGTGTCCAACAATTACTGCCACACGCGCAACACTCAAACACCTCATACAAACACACACAGGCAAACAAACCGACATATATAAAGCAATTTTCCTCAATACTATACCAATGACATCTAAGGACATACATACAAAACTACTTGTAGCACTTTCTTACTACAGACAACTTATATGGACCTGCAGAAACTTTGCCAGATACAAACACCACACATATAACACACATTTAGTTTCCTTCATGTACACGCACAAAATATCACAACTCTTTCCAGAGTTGGTATAAATGGTATACCAACTCTGGCAATTTTGGGATTTTTTTTGGAAATTTTGGTATACATGAGTGAGAGAAAAAAAGGAGAAACTGTGAATGAATGGTGAGTGGATGATTAAATAGATCACATATGGTCAAAAGACCAATGAAAAATCCCTTATGTAAAGAATAGTGGAAGGATAAATGCTTGTTTTACTTGTTACAAAATGATGGTTTCACCCTTATAGACAAGAGAGAAAAGAAAAAAGGAGAAAAGAAAATTAAACTCCTCCCATTCCAATGTACTATTTATGGAATGTTTGGCTTTGAATACACTTGTTGTGCTATACTACCACTACTACTAAGATTATCACTTTAGTAAATAAACTCACATATTTGGTATACTATTATCATTATTATTATTATTATTATTATTTTATTATTATTGTTTATTAAAATGATTATCATCATTATTATTATTATGACTATCCTTATTCTACCTTTACTATCCTTAGTAATTTTAATGTTATAAGTATTATTGATATCATCATTATCATTTTACAATATCATCTCCCCCGCCCCCCCCCCCCTGTGCTTACAGTTTGTTTGCCTTTGCTACTAACCCCACTGGTTGGTTCAAACTTTTGTCCTGCCTGTGCCATCATTACTAGAGTGGTCAGGAGAGCATTGATGGAATTGAACAATTAGTGGGAGGGCAGCGCGGGAAACAAAAATGTAAGGATTTCCCTTTCGCTTAGTCACCCCCTTTGAATCATGTGAGTGAGTGTTAAATGAATGAATAAATATAAAAACACATATGGTTATCAAACCAATAATACTGTAAAAACTCATGCAAATACAAATATTTGGTTAATTTTCATTTAAAAAAAAAGAAAGAGAGAGCAAAGAGGGAAATATGAATGAACCCCTACATTTAGAAAAAAAAAAAAAAAACAAGGAGGAAAATATAACCCACTCCTTTACTCCAAGTATTATTAAAAACTGCAGTTTGCATGTGTGTGTACCTGCTAGGCTATGTTTAACACCATTACAAAGAAAATCATCCTAGCAAATGGAATCACATATTGTAAATATGTTATAATTTTCATAACTATTATCACCATTGCTGTTTTTTTTAATAATTGCTGTCATTACCCCCAGTATGTCTCTTCTTGTCATTACTACTATTGCCATCATTAGTAATAAAACAAAAACCCCTTTCCCATGTACCCCCCTCCCCTCGCTCATGGTTGTTGTTGCCTTTGCTGGTACCCACACCGGTTTGGTTCAAATGGGAACCAAACTGGTGAGAGGGTGGCAAGGGAAACAAAGATATAAAGATTGGAAAAATTTGTGCTAATACTGATGCTTGTTTACTTTCTACAATAAGTTTAAAAAAAAAAAAAAAAAAAAAAAAAAAGAGGAAGGGAAAAAAATGAATGAACCCTTACAAATAAGACCAAAAGGAAAAAAAAGAAACAAGGAGAAAAAGATAACCAACTCACTTTAATTCTACTATTATTGAACATGCATGTTGCAAGTATATATTAAAAAAAAAAAAAAATATAAGCAAGGAGAAACAAAAAAGATTATCAACTCCTTTTTACACCTACTATATTATTAAACAGTGCAGGATGCAATTGTTATTGTATGTACCAGCCATAATTTAACACCATTTCTAAGAAAACCATTTTAGCAAATGGAATCACAGTTTTGGAAAATGTGATCATTATCAAAACAAATCCTACCATTGTGTTTTAGTAACATTAGCATCGCTGTCATCACCCTTAGTAGTTTTTATTCCTTGTCATTATTATTATAAGATGTATTTCATGTAAACACCATTCCTAAGGTAATCAATTTAGCACATAAAATCACATGTTAAAACTATTATTTATTATCATTGAGTCTATCACTAGTCTCAGCACTGTTGTTTATTCCTTGTCACTATGATATTTATTTATGTATTTGGTTGTTACGTTGCATTATTATCATTGTAATCACTATTAATATATATGGCTTTGTAAAGGCGTATACAAACACATCCAGCTCTCCCACCCTATTGATACTGTGATTGTTGTCTCTGCTGCCACCCTCACCGTTTTGTTTCAGTTCTGCACCGCCATGTTTATCATCACCGAGGGTGATGGTACTTGGTAGGAGTTTTTGGAGCTGACAGGAGAGCGGGGCGGCAGGGGAAAAATAACAGCCCGATACCATCATGCTTTGGATTTAAAATATTTCCTTACAAAAATGTCAATGGAGAAATGTTTAAATGTATAAAATATTTGTAATTTTTGCGCATATGTCACCTACACGCCCACATGCAAAGCTCTGTAAAAACACGCACACAAATACTGAACACACAGTACGCATGTAACAAAACAAACAATACAAATGCAACAACTACCCCTCCTGCATTGTAAACTAGGATACTCCTTTTCGAAAATGTTTTGGTTTTGATGCTGCTGCTGCCTTCACCGGTCGGTTCTAACAAGTTTTACTGCCATTTGCCTCATTACCAAGTGGTGATGATGGTATTGGTGGGGTTGGAGCTGACAGGTGAAAAGGTGGCAGAGGGAAAAAAATGGTATACTACCGTCCTGTTGTTGTTTGTACTCGTTTTTCCTTACCCCCCATTTCAAATGTAAAAAGGTTGAAACAAATGTTGTAAAAATTTGCGCATATGTCACCTACACTTCCACATGCAACGCTCTGTAACAACACGAACAATACAAATGCAAATGTTTCTTAACACTCAATAAAAGTTTAAAAAAAAAAAAAAAAAAAAAAAATCATTTCTAGCTTTCATGCTTGCTTGCGTTCGTTGGCTTGAGCTCCAACGCTAAGTCCTGTATGTCGGATGAAGGCATCCTGTTGTCCAACATCAGTGTGATGTCATACAGGACCTGAGTTTAGCGTGAGTATCCGTTGTCCCATGTCTGGCTTATTGGTGTGCAGACTGGTGGTTCCTCGCCGTACAGGCAGACACTCTCCGACTTCGGAGGAATCGGCGATCCTACTGACTTTAGCCAGGACCCCGAAGGGACCTGTTGCCCAGGACGCTCGACGAGGACGCGTCAATAGGTCTTGGCCAGATGTCGGTCCTTGATTGATTGATTGATTGATTGATTTAGGAATCGACATCACAGCATTCGGGGCATTCCCATAAGTGATCCGTCCCCATCCTCAGCAGCCAGCGAAGAGTTCCAACACTAATAGTACCAGTAGCAATCTGATTATAATTTCAAAGAAATTTCAAAGATGAATGTCATGAAAGGTTGGTAAATACTGGCAAAGAGAAATATAAATATTGAGCACACCCCACTACTGGCAACGCTGATCGCATTCTGGTATGAACCTAAGGCCTATCCACGTCAATATGGAAGCACTATACTCGAGTTTCGCTCTCGTTTGAGCTCGTCAGTAGTGCATGTCCCTGACCGGATGAACCCTTACAAAGAAGGAAAAAAAAATAATAAGCAAGGAGGAAAAAATAACCAACTCCTTTTACTTCTACTATTATTGAACATTGCATGCTGCAATTATATTATGCTATGCTATGCTGTCACGGGATACTGTGAGTTAATGATTCCCTGATAAACGAGTAAGATTAATTACAAGGTATGAGGAGGGTTAACAGTCGAATACGTCCGTTTGAGCGAGGACAAAGTATGGGTTATTGACCGAAGGATAAAGAGGAAAAATACAGAGTAACAAAGTGTCAATGACTGCCGATCTTATCGGCCGACAAGACGGAGACATGAATACATCGGAACGGGGAAAACGCAGAAGACGGCGATCAAAGGGTTCGGACGCTTGGAGATACTAGCGGATGAACGGAGGACGAGACGAATGAGACACGACACCGCATACGTGACTTCACAGACTTTTGATGTGAAGGATACGGCAAAATACGATGGTTGATGTAGTGACATCAAAAGTCAACGAAGGATTGGACACTCGGTATAAATTGGTGGAAAAGTGGTTTTGTATTTAGTGTGCTACCAAACTGGACGGACAGCTGGATTTATGTGTCCTGTAATAGAAAAGAAATATCATCCCTTGCAATGGGGTAGAGTGCTTATGTGCTGATAGATTTCAATTCTGGGATTTACATAAATTCTATATATAAGGTAAAACTAACCTTAGAGTAATAGTTAGCATAGGGAAATATGTGTTTGTGCTTAGGGTTACCATTGCTTTCTATGAGTGAATCGTTTAGACTTTAGTGAATTCTGCTGTTTTATGTCAGAGTATTCTTTCGGAAGCTTTTCATTACGGCTGGAGAAAGACACTCACATAAACAGTAATATGAAGCAGACTTAAATCACCTGATTTAATATTTTTTACCCAGGTTCCAATACACCCCGGACATATCAAAGAAGATAGAACAGTACGTCTCTTGTACAGAGAAAGCAGTGTTGATAATAAAGGAAAGAACTTTCACTTTAATCAGGCACTTCACGGGGGCAGAGAAAGTTTAGAAAATACTGGAAATAACGGTCATTATAAAAAGGCAGGATGACCCAGAATTGAAAATAATGACACTGTAAATTAATATAAAGACATAAATGAATCATTCATGAAGAGTTGCCATGCGTACAAAAGGTGTTCATAAAAGAACGGAATACCGTGTGTAGAGCGTTTGCAGGACCAATAGACAGTGCTAGACATTAACTATGTGTTTTTCCATGGTGGATTTATTAATTAACGATTAATCAAGGAAAACTCAGTCTAAGCATAAGACTTACAGTGATCACATTACCTTACGGTGATACAGTGGTGAACAGTTTTTTTCAATAACGGATTTACCTCCAGACTCAAGCTGAACGGAGCATCCAGGGTGAGAACGTTCTAAATATATGTGTGACGTCTTGTTGCATGGCCGTAGGAAGCAGGAGAAAGTATACGGCACATACGACTTACAGAGTCCAATCTTGCACATACACTAGCAGACAATATCAACTACATATACACATTCAATACATACAACTGACATAGTTTTTCAACAATAAACATGTTATTAATTGTTGGAGGAAACTGTTGTCAGGGTATGTTATGAAGGTTAGAGAAAGCGAGAGAGAGAGAGAGAGAGAGAGAGAGAGAGAGAGAGAGAACGAGAGAGAGAGAGAGAGAGAACGAGAGAGAGAGAGAGAGAGAGAGAGAGATAGTGTATGGAAGACAGAAGGGAGGAGTGTAGACAAAAGTCATTCAATAGTTCCAATATTAGAGGGAAATTAAAGGTGTGCTTGTCGAGTCCACTTTCCTCCAGGGACGACAAGTAACATATGCTAACACCATTCCTAGGAATATCATTCTAGCAAATGGAACCACAGTTTTGGAAAGTGGGATAATTATCATAACTATTATTATCATTGCTGTTACTATCAGTAGTTTACCACCCTTAGTAGGTTAATGTTTGTCATCATTATTATTGAAGTATGTGGTTTCATTTGCATTATTTTTATTATAGTTACCTTATTAATATATAACCTCATCTCCCATGTGACCCCCCCCCCTCCCCTTTTCCCTTGCTCATGGTTTTGTTTGTTTTGCCTTTGCTGATAAAATCACCCTTTGGTTCCAAAAATTATCCTGCTTTTACCATCATTACCAGAGAGTGGTGATGAAGAAATTAGAGTGGTGGGTCCAAATGGGTGAGAGTGTGATAATGGAAACAAAAATGGGAAAGGTTTATCCTTCTCCCAAACAACCCCCCTTCACATGTAAATATGCCCAATGAATAAAATATTCACACGTACGGTTACATACACGCCCACTCCGAAAACACACCTACACAAATACTAAACACTCAGAACGCATGTAACAACACAAACATTATAAATGCAATCACTACCCTTTCTGCCTTGTAAACCCCGATACTGTTTAATTTCATTCCAACCATCTTGATACTGTTTTGTTTGTTGATGCTGCTGCCGCCATCTCCGATCGGTTCAGACTTTTTATACTGCCAGTTTCATCATTACCGAGTGGTGGTGATTAAATTGGAGGTTTTAGAGCTGACAGGAGAGGGAGGCGGCAGAGGAAATAATTTATGTGCACTATCATCATGCTGTTGTTTCTGTAAGGATTTTTACCCTACAACAAATTCAATGTAGAAATGTTCAAATGTATAAAATGTTGGAAATTTCGCGCATATGTCACCTACACGCCCACATGCAACGCTCTGTAAAAACACGAACAATACATTTTGCAACGATTTTAACACTCAATAAAAGTTTTACAAAAAAAAAAAAAAACCTGGGCGTCACAAAAACCACGATTACGACCTTACGTCACTCCCTCTGAGCGTGAAGCGGGTTGTAGGTTCCACCATGGCTCTCTTGGTGGATCCAACGCCTTTGAGGATCGTTCCTCTCCTCCATTTGTGGGGAGTAGGAGGCGGGAGTGACAATCTGTGTGGTTTTCACTTTTTCTAAAATAAATGTCATGAAAGGTTGGTAAATACTGGCAAAGAGAAATATGTCCACATCTCTTGAAAGTAATAGTCAAACGGATATAATTATGGTCAGCTCAATAGCTACATGTTTTAAATATATGACGCTGACCTCGGAGACAGCACAGAAGACCCCACATTAATAACTTCAGCAGGTACTGAATAACAGCTTTGAATTGTCCGGATGATGTTCACTTGTTTACTATTTATTTTTGTACTTTTCTTGTTACTTTCTTCTGTTCATATTGAATGGCTTTTATCACCCCTGTCTATCTATTTGTCTGTCTGTTTAACCTGTACTTGATGATAGTGGAAGATCAATAATGAATTAATATACACATTTTCTCAGTGTGTATGAAATAAAAAGCTAGACATAACACTGCACTTAAGGCGATGCTAACCTAAAATTTTTTTTTAGATTTTTGGTCAGTTTGGTTATGTTTGGAATAGTTCAATTTTTAAACACCTTAGCATGTCTTCTATCAGATTCGGCACTTTTTTTATTTTTTAAACTGTTATTTTAATGCAATATTCATATTTTACTGAACCCACCCTAGGTGTAGAATTGTCTACTCATTGAAAATTGTAACCAAATTGACGTGTTTTTTGTAAACCATTGCAAAGATATCTCGCCGACGCGTGATCCACGTGTTTCATCCATCCATCCATCCATCATGTGCCATGCCGGTAAACGTGGGCGGTCATGTTCTGCCATCTGACTCGATCACCAGAGTCGTGGATCAATGTAACACGTGTTTCATACATCATTGTAAAGGTCACGAACTCCCCTAATTGTTCCTTAAACTTCGGGTTCGTTTAATTGAGAGCTTTTCTGTGTACGACGGTTTCTTTCGAATCAATAATCTCCCGGAAACTCCCATATATGGAACACCTCGCCGAATGCGCAAATCCCCGTTGGTAGAAACTCATCACGTGGGTTTCCAAGATGGCCGTTTTGTTGTGTTTTCGCTTGGCAACTGATCGACACGCGAATTGAAAAATGCCTTTTCCCAAGAAGTTTAACACCTAATTGGTCGTTAAACTTCGGGTTCGTTGCAAGTGTTTAATACCCCGTACCATCCTCATTCAACTGGTATTATAGAAAAGATCAATGGGGATCTTAAACATATGCTCTCAAAAGTAACACAAGATCACCCTGAAGACTGGGACACGTATCTACCTGCTATTTTGTTTGCATACCGGGAAGTGCCCCATGCTAGCACTGGTTTCTCACCATTTGAAATTGTGTATGGTGCCAAACCACGCGGCCCATTAGCTATGTACCATTCAATGTTGACTGAAAGTAAATCTACACATAAACCCATTTCATCGTATGAGCATGTAACATCATTGCGTGATAGAATAATGACATCTTGTGTATTAGCCAAAGAAGCACTAGAACAATCAGGTGCTATCTACCGACAGTACGCTAACAGAGGAAACAGAACAATAACACTGACGCCAGGACAGGACGTGCTTCTTCTATTGCCAAGCGACAGACATCTGCTGACAGACTCATGGCAAGGACCGTTCAAAGTTTTACGACAAATTTCGACGGTAGATTACGAAATTGCAGTTAAAGACAAACACAAGATATTCCACATAAACATGCTAAAGCCATATTACAACAGAGACGATGACCAGATAGAAACTACAGCAAGCACGACGATAGTGGACCAAACAGATGGCGACGATACTGACGAAATACCAACACCACTACTTGACACGACAACCAACCTACAAGACATCAAGATTAACCCCAAGCTGACGCAGACACAGACCGACAGTTGCAGACAAGTATTACAAGAATATAGCACTATTTTTTCGAACAACCCAGGACATACAGACTTGGTGCATCATCATATTATTTTGACATCCGACATTCCAGTAAAATGCAGACCGTACTCCATTCCCATACACTACAAAGACAAACTACACCAGGAAATTATTGACTTAGAGACAAATCATATCACCAGACGTTCACAATCACATTTTTGTTCTCCTATTGTTATTGTGAAAAAAAAGGACAACACTATAAGACCCTGTGTTGACTTTCGTAAACTCAACATCATCACACAGTTGGATTTAGAACCGACGAGAAACTGTGAAGACATTCGACAGAATCAGAATACACGGACTAACTGTTAAACCATCCAAAGTCGAGATAGCCTTTCAAGAAATTTCTTTTTTGGGCTACAAGATCTCAAACGGCTTCATCTCGACTGACGATAACATCATGACCAGAATTATAAAATTGTCGCTTCCGACAACTAAGAAAGAGTTGCGAAGTGTATTAGGTGTCTTAAATTATTATAGACAATTTATTCCTCATTTTGCTGAATTGACCGAATGTTTCACCAACTTACTAACAAAGAACCATCCATATGTTATTGTGAACAGCAAATGCTTAGAGTCTGCTTTTTCCAAAGTATTATCGTATTTTTCAAAGAAACCGATTCTCAAATTGCCTGATCTTAACAATACTTTCAGGTTAAGATGTGATGCGAGCTCGGTAGCGATCGGAGGTGTACTTCTCCAAGAACACGACCAAGTTCTACATCCTGTCTACTACGTCAGCCGTAAGCTGAAAGACAGCGAACGAAGGTACAGCACGCCGCAACCTGAAGCACTTGCTCTTGTGTTTTCGGTACGTAAACTGTCCCGATTTCTTTTAGGGAAACATTTCATTGTAGAAACAGACAATAGTCCATTGACCATTATCACCAGGGGTACGCCAAGTAATCACAAAGTGGCAAGATGGGCCCTTCTTCTGCAGGATTATAGCTTTGAAGTAAGACACATAAGCGGCTCATAAAATTCATTAGCAGGCCTTCTATCTAGATGCCAGTACGACCCATCAAGTAGCCAGGTAACACCGGAGCACACTGCAGATATTGTGCAAACTGCAAAATAATAGTGCTCAACACCACAGCCAATTTTGACATTGTATCAGTAACGCTGTGAACAATGATGTGATAGGGATGAATTAATCTCCCACTGTAAATACATTGTATATAGTATTAGTATAAGAATGTGTCTATCGAATATGTGTGAGATATGTGATAGAATGTGTATATTATTTTAAATATGTATTAAACATGTAACATGAGCGTAACAGGACAGTACTACAGGATCCAAAAACTTACTGAACTGAACTGCTTCAAGTAATCCTGAGTAACTACACCGCAGAATGTCCACCGCATATTAACCAGTGTGAAAGAGACTGCAACAACCAAATCCTAGAAGAACACTGTAAACCACACGGAAGAAATTATCCAACAGCTGTTTCCAAGAACTGGTTACTCCGTGTATTGAAAATCCATCCTAAAACGGAAGAACGTAGTGTGACGATCAACCGAACACACTGGAACAACACACCAGCTATAAACTTCCGGTATTTTTGCATATTAATTTGAAAGTTAGCAGACGATACTAAAAATGTCACAAAGGTTTGACAATTGTAATGAACTGTTTGTGTACAACTTTTCCATATACATAATTGTATGTGAGGATTTTTGTTAGATGTAATCTCAGCATTGTAAGTTGATTTATTCATTCACAACAGTGACCTTGTGCTCACTTTTGTCAGTGAATATCAAATTATGACACTAAGAAATGAATTCATAATTGTAATTTATTTTGTTGAAAGCAAGGTAAAATTACCGTCCCTAACTTTTGTATTATAACAAAGGGACATAACTAAAACTTATTGGTAATGTGTAACATGTATTGAAACCACCGTAATGTTGCCTGATGGGTAACACGTCAAGATGACGTCAGTTGTGTTTGGAGAGAATTGCCAAAGCTGTAGACCTTCATTGGACTCTCCGACGAAGTGAGGTTGGGAGTCTAATGTTGGAGTTATCTTACAGGGAGATACTCGCAGTCTGACCTGATTTTTTTTTTTGTATTTTTCTTATTGGTTGAGAGGTAGGGACGTGTCAGCCGTAACCTACCGTATTGGCTGTGTCATATGTCAGCCAAGGTAATATCCATCCATGTGATTGTACTTGACGGGGAGGCATTATGGTTTAACATTGACGATTGTGTAGACATAGATTGCAATTACCTATACATTTGAAATCAAAGATGTACGACAAGAGTCGAATCTGACAAGATAAATAAACACTGTATAAAGAACATGAAAGGACCCCCTTTCTTACCCAGGGTTGCGACGCGTCGTCTGTACCAACACCAGACGAAAACAACCGAGCTCAACTTTGAGCGATGATTAGACAAGCAGGTATTACGCAGCGTATCCGACAACGCCAGCAAGAGTCAGCCAGGCTCAGCTTTGAGCAACGCTAAGCCTGTGACGGGTCAGTCAGAACACTACGTGAAACAAGTGGCTCACGCAGGGGGACTGTACCCCGACTGGAGAGAATACTGAACATTGGTCATAGGCTTGAGACGTCGTATTGGACAGACGGGTTTGAATGGTTGCTGGTAATGAATGGAGTTTGAGCATGAACCGAGAGCTAGCCTGTACGAGTGTTGGAGACCTAATGCCTGTGTGATTGACTTGTAAGTGTATTGCATTGATGTATTGCATTGATATACTATAGGATGACATTATGAATTATGATTGCGCGATGTATGCATTGAGTGTAAAGTGTGCGTTGTGCGAATAAAGTGTTTGAATCGTTATTGCCGTGGGTCACGTCAAGTGATTTAATAACAGTAATTAGTTTCTCACTTGTCAACAAACGAGCCCAAGTCCTTGCCTTATGCAGGACCCTGACACTGTTCGAGCGGAGATGGCTTGCAACATATAATTACTTTTAATTATAATATTCTTACTGCTCAACCTGGTCAGAACAGGTACAGTAATTAGTTATTGTTGTATTGTTGCGACAAGCCTGTACGCTGCGATATTAAACGGCGTCGTAACTGTTAAAAGTTAACTGAGTGGACTCAGTAATTTTAGTTCGTATTGGCTTCTAGAACCTGCTATTGCTTTTCGAGCCGTGTTTGTTGATCCAGTTATTGTTGGACTTATTATACACCCCGAGATTTCGAATGGCAGGAAGTGGGGACTTGATATTTGAGAAGCCAACAACAATCAGCCAATCAGCCACCTGGATATATATATATATATATATATATATATATATATATATATATATATATATATATATATATATATATATATATACAAACACACACACACACACACACACACACACACACACACACACACACACATTTACATTGGCACCTTTTTGTCTTGACAGACGATAGTTTGGTACATTGTGCTTCAAAAAGGCTTAATAACTACGACCCATGGAGGTGGAGAGTGTGGCTGGTAAAGCCAATTCTTGATGCAAATTTTTGCCCACATTAGATGCATGTGAAAACACGGTCATTTCCACCATTTTGCATTTTACAATTAGAAAGAGTGCCAAGGCTAGATCTGCAACGAGTTTGCTTGTAAATATAGGGGATGATTCGTCAGAGGCATGGGATAACCAGGAAGCAGTAGTGCGGAATACTAGGTTAATAAATTTGCATGCAGATAATGAAAAAGAGAGTTTAGCCGGGTTAGCAGATATTGAAGATAATGTACGTGACCATAAGTTAACTAAATTTAAAAGGAATAAGAAAATTGTAAAAGAAGAGTACCCAGACTGGAATGGAATTAATTCTTCCAATTGGACATTTGACAGTAACCAAGAAACTATAGCTGTTACTGTTGATTCGTCAGGAGAAGATACCAATATATATGGCAGAAAAGTAGCAAAAGCTAGGAGACGAATTCCAAACATGAGAGAAAAAGATACTTTCAAAAAGAAAGATACTTTCAAAAAGAAAGATGTTTGCCTAGTAGAAAGTAGAACACAAAAACAGTGGAAGACTGAAGCAGCGGAGGACAAACTTAGAAGTCTCATGAAATCGATAAGACCATGGTTATATTTAAATAAGAATTAACTGATACGTGAAGATTTAAGTATTTTGTAATTGAGGTTTGAGTAATTCAAGTTTGATGAGGGTTATACCAGCTCAAATGTTGTGTTTGGTGCGGAGTGGATTAGAGTGAAAAGCGGTGGAGAATCACTGCAAGTGATGTGTGATGTTGAGAACTGATGTAGTGTTGTCTTGTGTTGTATAAGTTGTCTTGGGGTATAGAGGAGCGAGCGTAAGGATTCATGAATCAATCATAGAATTGTGACAGATTGAGTAGTGCGGCTGTTATAGGTTGACAATAGTGTGAGCGAAGAGACAAGATGGAAGGTATAGAATGCATGTTCGAAGTTTTGAGCATCGAAGTGCTCTGCGTAGCTGCGCTATAGAGAATTACGGGTGCAAAGGTATCCCTGCGTGCATAGAGGGTAAAATGTGTTTGGTTGTGATGAGTGGAGAGTGGACGATTGAGAGTGTGAAACGTCCCTTGTCCGGAATGATCGGATGGATTGGGGTGCTCACGTTGAGTGATGTGTGCTAGAGTAGTAGACGTAAGGTAAACTTGACACGAAGGTAAGCTTATTATGAATGTTGATTACTGGAGTTAATGCCTTGTCTGAGCTGGGTTGACGCAGAGCTTTTGAAAGGGGAGTGAATGATTGAGAAAGATTGAGTCAAGGGGGTACTTGGATTGTGAAGGTCCTATGATAGGATGTCAGATGTCGAATTAACGTTTTGTTTGTCGTTTTATGAAGCAGATCCAGTATCGTTGGCGGAAGCATGCTGAGGTGAAATTGCCTGATGCAGAGAAATGAGAGAATATGGCGAGGACGTACTTAGTATTAGTTAGTTAGTTAGTTAGTTAGTTAGCTAGTTAGTCACGGCTTCCAACTTCACAGCAACGGGTCGTCCCCATTATGCTCCGTTCCTGTGCCAGTGAATATCACATAAAACGCTCCCCACTGCCCAATGTGAAAAGTGGAAAAGAGAGGAGTCTCGACAAACAACAGCCCGCACAGATACACTGTGCATAATGCCGCCGCCAGAATGTCAACACAATAGTACCCCACGAAACATCCAGTTTATCTCTGATGGAATCGGCAGTCATTTTCCCATCTGGATGTTTCCTAGATGTTCACCCACACAGTCCACGAAAATACAGTTCATCGTCGATGGCAGTGGCAGTCAACCAGAAGCCCAGCAGCCACACATTTCTGCATAAGGCAAAAACCGGTCAACTCTGGGACATAGCCAGCTGCCATCGCTCCGAACATGCAGTCCCGTTCCCAAAAAAAACCTCGGGCAGATTCAAAAGCATTTCACACGAAACTCACAGCTCACAGTGTCGCGCCACGCACTCACTTAGTAGCAGAGGCGACGGAACCATAGCCTCCTTAGTCGCCTCTTACGACATGCATGGTAGGCTACAGTGTATGTCTTATCGGAGTGAGGGTTGTTGCGAGAGGCCGTTGATAAAGTTGATAATGATGGTTAGTGTGTAAAAGAGATTATGTGTGTTGAACTGGTTGTTGACCGGATGTGTTTCTGGTTGTTGTTTGGTTCGAATATGGCCCGAGGGATGTGAGAGGCGTGACTGCCAGCGCTGTATGCGTGAGGGAAGTTAAGAGAGAGTTGACATGGGAGTAACCTTGAGTTGCTGTGTCGGACGAGAGATGAGAAGATGATGGAGATTAGTGATGCGGGAGAATGGAACATTTGTTACATCGGGTGGACGAGAGACTCGATTTACGAGAATGTCGTTACGAGGTAGAAGTTGTTGGTATATATCCAGAGGAAACTAGATTAGAATGGAAGTGCGTAAATAAATAGGCTGGGTTGTGTTTACCCTTAGTAAAGGGAAGTGATAGATCTACTTCCAAGAAATATTTGTATGTTGAAACGCTTATTTGAAATTGAGCAAATCATGCTGTAGAAAACAGTAATTGCTTTGATTGTGGCTATTTGCTTGGTTTATATTTCAAATACTGTGGGGTGCCATGATTTAGGTTTTATGGTGTAATAGATGACCCGGCCCGGCTTCGCCCAGGCCCTGGCGGGGATCTATCTATCTGTCTGTCTGTCTGTCTGACCCGGCTTCGCCCAGCCCCTGGTGGGGAGCATCTAATTTAATTCATATAAGTAGTAATATAAGCTCCCGTTCCCGACTATCTGTCTGTCTGTCTATCTGTCTGTCTGTCTCTCTGACTTATTGGTTGAGAGGTAGGGGCGTGTCAGCCGTAACCTACCGTATTGGCTGTGTCATATGTCAGCCAAGGTAATATCCATCCATGTGATTGTACTTGACGGGGAGGCATTATGGTTTAACATTGACGATTGTGTAGACATAGATTGCAATTACCTATACATTTGAAATCAAAGATGTACGACAAGAGTCGAATCTGACAAGATAAATAAACACTGTATAAAGAACATGAAAGGACCCCCTTTCTTACCCAGGGTTGCGACGCGTCGTCTGTACCAACACCAGACGAAAACAACCGAGCTCAACTTTGAGCGATGATTAGACAAGCAGGTATTACGCAGCGTATCCGACAACGCCAGCAAGAGTCAGCCAGGCTCAGCCTTGAGCAACGCTAAGCCTGTGACGGGTCAGTCAGAACACTACGTGAAACAAGTGGCTCACGCAGGGGGACTGTACCCCGACTGGAGAGAATACTGAACATTGGTCATAGGCTTGAGACGTCGTATTGGACAGACGGGTTTGAATGGTTGCTGGTAATGAATGGAGTTTGAGCATGAACCGAGAGCTAGCCTGTACGAGTGTTGGAGACCTAATGCCTGTGTGATTGACTTGTAAGTGTATTGCATTGATGTATTGCATTGATATACTATAGGATGACATTATGAATTATGATTGCGCGATGTATGCATTGAGTGTAAAGTGTGCGTTGTGCGAATAAAGTGTTTGAATCGTTATTGCCGTGGGTCACGTCAAGTGATTTAATAACAGTAATTAGTTTCTCACTTGTCAACAAACGAGCCTAAGTCCTTGCCTTATGCAGGACCCTGACACTGTTCGAGCGGCGATGGCTTGCAACATATAATTACTTTTAATTATAATATTCTTACTGCTCAACCTGGTCAGAACAGGTACAGTAATTAGTTATTGTTGTATTGTTGCGTCAAGCCTGTACGCTGCGATATTAAACGGCGTCGTAACTGTTAAAAGTTAACTGAGTGGACTGAGTAATTTTAGTTCGTATTGGCTTCTAGAACCTGCTATTGCTTTTCGAGCCGTGTTTGTTGATCCAGTTATTGTTGGACTTATTATACACCCCGAGATTTCGAATGGCAGGAAGTGGGGACTTGATATTTGAGAAGCCAACAACAATCAGCCAATCAGCCACCTGGATATATATATATATATATATATATATATATATATATATATATATATATATATATATATATATATATATATATATATATACACACACACACACACACACACACACACACACACACACACACACACACACACACACACACACACATTTACATTGGCACCTTTTTGTCTTGACAGACGATAGTTTGGTACATTGTGCTTCAAAAAGGCTTAATAACTACGACCCATGGAGGTGGAGAGTGTGGCTGGTAAAGCCAATTCTTGATGCAAATTTTTGCCCACATTAGATGCATGTGAAAACACGGTCATTTCCACCATTTTGCATTTTACAATTAGAAAGAGTGCCAAGGCTAGATCTGCAACGAGTTTGCTTGTAAATATAGGGGATGATTCGTCAGAGGCATGGGATAACCAGGAAGCAGTAGTGCGGAATACTAGGTTAATAAATTTGCATGCAGATAATGAAGAAGAGAGTTTAGCCGGGTTAGCAGATATTGAAGATAATGTACGTGACCATAAGTTAACTAAATTTAAAAGGAATAAGAAAATTGTAAAAGAAGAGTACCCAGACTGGAATGGAATTAATTCTTCCAATTGGACATTTGACAGTAACCAAGAAACTATAGCTGTTACTGTTGATTCGTCAGGAGAAGATACCAATATATATGGCAGAAAAGTAGCAAAAGCTAGGAGACGAATTCCAAACATGAGAGAAAAAGATACTTTCAAAAAGAAAGATACTTTCAAAAAGAAAGATGTTTGCCTAGTAGAAAGTAGAACACAAAAACAGTGGAAGACTGAAGCAGCGGAGGACAAACTTAGAAGTCTCATGAAATCGATAAGACCATGGTTATATTTAAATAAGAATTAACTGATACGTGAAGATTTAAGTATTTTGTAATTGAGGTTTGAGTAATTCAAGTTTGATGAGGGTTATACCAGCTCAAATGTTGTGTTTGGTGCGGAGTGGATTAGAGTGAAAAGCGGTGGAGAATCACTGCAAGTGATGTGTGATGTTGAGAACTGATGTAGTGTTGTCTTGTGTTGTATAAGTTGTCTTGGGGTATAGAGGAGCGAGCGTAAGGATTCATGAATCAATCATAGAATTGTGACAGATTGAGTAGTGCGGCTGTTATAGGTTGACAATAGTGTGAGCGAAGAGACAAGATGGAAGGTATAGAATGCATGTTCGAAGTTTTGAGCATCGAAGTGCTCTGCGTAGCTGCGCTATAGAGAATTACGGGTGCAAAGGTATCCCTGCGTGCATAGAGGGTAAAATGTGTTTGGTTGTGATGAGTGGAGAGTGGACGATTGGGAGTGTGAAACGTCCCTTGTCCGGAATGATCGGATGGATTGGGGTGCTCACGTTGAGTGATGTGTGCTAGAGTAGTAGACGTAAGGTAAACTTGACACGAAGGTAAGCTTATTATGAATGTTGATTACTGGAGTTAATGCCTTGTCTGAGCTGGGTTGACGCAGAGCTTTTGAAAGGGGAGTGAATGATTGAGAAAGATTGAGTCAAGGGGGTACTTGGATTGTGAAGGTCCTATGATAGGATGTCAGATGTCGAATTAACGTTTTGTTTGTCGTTTTATGAAGCAGATCCAGTATCGTTGGCGGAAGCATGCTGAGGTGAAATTGCCTGATGCAGAGAAATGAGAGAATATGGCGAGGACGTACTTAGTATTAGTTAGTTAGTTAGTTAGTTAGTTAGCTAGTTAGTCACGGCTCCAACTTCACAGCAACGGGTCGTCCCCATTATGCTCCGTTCCTGTGCCAGTGAATATCACATAAAACGCTCCCCACTGCCCAATGTGAAAAGTGGAAAAGAGAGGAGTCTCGACAAACAACAGCCCGCACAGATACACTGTGCATAATGCAGCCGCCAGAATGTCAACACAATAGTACCCCACGAAACATCCAGTTTATCTCTGATGGAATCGGCAGTCATTTTCCCATCTGGATGTTTCCTAGATGTTCACCCACACAGTCCACGAAAATACAGTTCATCGTCGATGGCAGTGGCAGTCAACCAGAAGCCCAGCAGCCACACATTTCTGCATAAGGCAAAAACCGGTCAACTCTGGGACATAGCCAGCTGCCATCGCTCCGAACATGCAGTCCCGTTCCCCAAAAAAAAACCTCGGGCAGATTCAAAAGCATTTCACACGAAACTCACAGCTCACAGTGTCGCACCACGCACTCACTTAGTAGCAGAGCGACGGAACCATAGCCTCCTTAGTCGCCTCTTACGATATGCATGGTAGGCTACAGTGTATGTCTTATCGGAGTGAGGGTTGTTGCGAGAGGCCGTTGATAAAGTTGATAATGATGGTTAGTGTGTAAAAGAGATTATGTGTGTTGAACTGGTTGTTGACCGGATGTGTTTCTGGTTGTTGTTTGGTTCGAATATGGCCCGAGGGATGTGAGAGGCGTGACTGCCAGCGCTGTATGCGTGAGGGAAGTTAAGAGAGAGTTGACATGGGAGTAACCTTGTGTAACAGTGAGGGAATTAAGTTAGGAGTAAAGAGTTAAGGAATGCTGCGCATTCCTTGACTAGGGGGAAAACCATAGTGAACGTGTGTGCACGAATGAAGAAGTGTATCTAGGAAAACACACACGTCACTTGACTTGGGGCCAGCGAGAAGAGATGTCAACACCAAGAAGGGAGTCTCCATCATATGTGCTGAAATAGAATGGTTCGGCTAATAAAGTATCTTTCAAACAACGCGAAGACTTGTGTACGATCACTATTATAACCTGTGTGTAGCACTGTAACACCAGGTTGATTTGGTGCCGTGAATTTATGAAACATGGGAGGTCGCGGAGAAAGAGAGTACCGCCAAGGTTATGTCTGGGGTGTTTGGAAAAGTAAATATGGAGAAACGCAACAGATGAAAGCCGACTGTTGGTAGCTGTTCTGAGTTTTCACTGGATTCCTGGTTAAGAAAGAGATCCATTTTCAAGGACAGCGCTAAAGAAAGGTTTGATTGATAAACTTATTTTTTTTGAAAGACTGATGTTATTACATAATTATGAAATTAATACGAGAACTGACCAACGCAAAATGGTATATTGAGCCTGGGTGTTGTGTAATGCTGTTCTGCATCAAAAATCAGTATAAATTATGAGTTGTAACCCGTGTGACTGTTGAAGGTGAAGTCAAGGGTATGGTGCAAATTCCATAATTATGAAATCAAGATCTGCAATACTCTCTACAGTCACTTCAATTAAAGGAAGGCATAAATGAAACTTGTCTCAACTCGGGGTTTGGATAAGGTAATTTAAACTGACCATGGTGAGAGTCCCACATGAAAATAAGTGACTGGATAGCGTCAGCTTTAAGTCCAATTGTTGTTGACTGGATTACGTTTGCGCTGAAATATTTATATGAAAATCACAGATTGCTGCTGGAAAGTGAGTTTTTTTTTGCTGAAGTCGTGAGCAATTGTCGCTTGCGTGAAGGTGACCTTACTTGAAGGGAATCTACAGTAATCGAGCAGGTAATCAAACAGTCTTGTTGCGAGCCTGATATCGAGCGTGATCAACGTCAGGAAATAATTGGAAAGATCTGACTTCGACTTCGATTAAATTATTAAGAAAAAGAAATCCAGAGGCTCTTCGTTGTTCTGCTCATTTCAACGAGCTTGATTAAAGTCCTTTTTTTTATGTGGTGTAGGTAATTCCAAATCAGGAGGTCATTTAAATTATTTTGTCAGAATTCAGGATTGAAACAGGAATATTTCTTCGTCAGGATCTTCGATTGGAGGCTTTAGTTACGATAATTAGATAATATTAGAGTAATTAACAGATTATGTATTGTTGCTGAATTTGAAATTAATATTGTTTGAAATATTTGTATATTGCTTAATAATTATAAATTTTAGGATGGAATCCCAAGATTTTTCACAGGTACTCACTGGAGTTGGCGGGGCAATATCAAGGTTGGATGCTGTGTTAAGGCAACAAAATATAAGCACTGATGTTGAAAGATTTAGTGGTCAAGCAAATCAGTTTAAAAAATGGATTGTTTCTATTGAAAAACATGCATATTTAGTAAACGCTACAGATGGAGAAAAAAAAGAATTTGGCATACAGAACAAGTACAAGTCCAGTTTCTGACCACATTAGAAGAAAGTTAGAGGCAGCAGGAGGTGAAACCTGGGAAGAATTCAAAGATGATCTCGCAAGAAAATATGCTTAAATTACTGATCCACAACACGCATTCTCAGTATTGAGACAGACTAGACAAAACAGCACAGAAAGTGCTTTAACATTAATGGGATTTTCCACTAACAAAGG
>JACEFZ010005951.1:0-37312 GCA_014155875.1 Cepaea nemoralis | reverse complement strand
TAGTGTTTTTTTTTTTTAATGAGGTATAACCAAAGGATGGTTATGGTAAAGCTGAGTAATTTGACACCATCTCATTATTTTTAAATATGAGAATTGTAAAGGGTGTCAGAAACAACTGTTTTATATGTTGGGTTCTATGTACTTAGATCATTATTTGCCTCAATTATGTAAGGTGGGTCAAAGATAGTAGACCCAATTTGCGGTTGTTGTGTTGTTTGTAATAACATTGTTGTTTTCTTGGGGCACAGGGGGTAAATGTGTTTTGATAATGCAAATCATTCCCATGCCTGTTCATGAAATTCAATGTGACCATTACACTTTCATGTATGTTACAACAGATCTTGATTTAATACTTGAACTGTTTGTCCAAAATTGTATGATGTGTACATCAATTAAATGTGGTGTTCACCAGTGGTTGTTTATATGTTGTGAACAATCAGTGTCTTCTAGCACTAGATAAACTTTAGAGGGTGACAAGTGGGAATGGAGAATTACTCATAAATACAGTTATGAACAGGAGTGAAGTATTTTCCTTCTTGTGTTTATGGTAGAATTCCATGATCACCGTCCATTCTAACAGTGACCAGAGAATCAACAAATCCCCTAGACAACTTAACAAAATATTCTCTTAAATTAAAATCCACATCCCACAATCATGTCGATTATGTCATAACGAAAGCTCGAAAAGGTTTGTCAGCAATGAGAGTCATGGCGACTGCAAATACTTATGTTCCAAGGACTGGTGCTTTCACGCATCGAGTATGCCCTGGCCATCCTCACTGTCAGCCTACACAGATTGGAAGACTTGAAAAGGTACAAAACCGAAGCCATCCGCATCATTTTGGGCTGCACGAAGACACCAGCTGTGTAGCAATGAGATACCTCCTTGACTTCCGACAATGGAAACACAGGATCAAGATCTGGAGAGCTCGTGCATACTTAAAAATAAGTGCAGATGAGTAGCACCTTCTGCATGACGCTATATTCAGAGGAAAGGGTGACAGGCTAAAGAGGGGCAAATCATGGATGGGTCGGGCGGAAGATGTCGTCAGACAGGTCTGCAGTCTTACTAGTATCAACCCCGGCAAGGAATGGGTGCCGATGTCCTCCAGCTTTTAAGTGCACTTTCTACTGCATTCATCACACTCGACAGACGGTGCAGAGAGCAGAACCCTGCCGCTGTCAATGCAGAGGTCAACGCGCTCATCTATGAACACTCAGATAGCCCCGATGCTCATCTATACAGATGGATCTGTTGTAAAGCAGCAGAGAAGTGCGTGGGCATTTACAGCTCGTTCATGGGGCCGAACCGTTCAAGAATCCAGTGGTGCCCACTCTATGACCACGAGCAGCATGACGATGGAGGTGATAGCAGTTACACAGGCCTTCATATGGCTGGAATCACAGCATTATACCAACGTGTGTGTACTAAGTGATTCAATGAGCATGATTCAGAAGGTCAAGCTGGACCTGTACGTAGACAGTGGACTGAATCACTGCGGAAGTCTGTTGTCCGTAAAGTCACCTTCATCTTCATCCCGGGACATGCGGGAGTCGAGGGAAATGAACGAGCTGACAAACTGGCTGGCTCTGCACCCCCTGTAGATGGCCAGCCCATGGATCGTGCCGATGTTATTAACGTCCTTAAAGATATGGCGAGAACAGAGGACTTTGACGTCAGTGAATCCACATCGCTGTCCAAGATGAAAGACTTGGGAGTAAGAATCGGCACTGCCAGACGCGAGAGGTACATCGGTAAAACAAGGCGCCTTGTCAACCAACACAGAACTGGCACTTTTAGCCACAGGACTCTGATGCATATGCTGGGGGGGGGGGGGGGGAGGATCTGAGCACCTATGGACATGTCCGGAGTGCAATGAAGATACCCCAACTGATAACTGATAATTGATAACTGACAGACAGGTACATGGACTATGACGTAGAGATTGGTGGTGTCACGTTGGCCACACAGCCATTCCATGCCCGTTGGTGTTTACAAACACAAGGCTATCACCATACAGTACACACTGAGGTGTGTAAAACGGCCCGTTACTTTGTTCAACTGTTGGTCTGTCAACGTGTCATATTTGGGATATTTTGGTGCTTCTTTTCTGCTTGTAAAAATAGAGCCGTGTTTTTCGTTTCCTGATTTCTAATCGTTTTTGGCTTGGTGATCAGTTCATCTTTATTGCTGTACTCATGTCTGGTCAGAGTCGCGCACTTGTAGGGATGGGTTGTTAGGTTCCCTGCCGTTGTCTGATGGTGTGCTTTTTCTTAGGGAGTTCATCGGCAGTCGTCTTGTTTGAGACTCCATCTATCTCTTCGATGTCTTGGTCTGTCGTTGTATCTTAGTAGTTTATCACTTCTTTCGTATCCTGTGTCTTGGACTCTCGATCTTGGCGGAGGGTAGTCTCTTCTCCTAGTCACCGTACGTTCTCGGTCGCTTTCGTTTTCATTTTCTGTTTCTGTCTCCTCTTCTGTTACTTCGTCTTCTGTCTGGAACCAGCTCTTAGTGTCGCATGTTTGTGATGTTTCATTCTTTTCCTGTTTCTTGAGCCGTTTTATCTGTGCTCTTTCTTCTTCAATTGTTGTCAGTGTCTCTCCCGTCTACGCCTTTATTGCAGGCATTCGAGCCACATCCCGCTTGATCTTCTGCTTATTTTTTTAAGCATTGGAAAAGAGGCAGGTTGCATTACTTTTTTTCATGGTTCATTGCGTTGTCGGTACACATACAATACACATAAAGTCAGTTATCAGTTATCAGTTATCAGTTGGGGTATCGACAGCATTGCAGTTATAGACATATTTCAAGCGAACGAAAGAAGAAGAAGAAGTTGGGGTATCTTCATTGCACTCCGGACAGGTCCATAGATGATCAGATCCTCCCCCCAGCATATGCATCAGCGTCCGGTGGCTAATAGTGCCAGTTCTGTGTTGGTTGACGAGGCACCTCGTTTTCCCAATGCACTTCTCGCGCTTGGCCGTGCCGATTCTTACTCCAAGTCTTTCATCCTGGACAGCGATGTGGATTTACTGACGTCAAAGTCCTCTGTTCTCGCCATATCTTTAAGGACGTTAATAACATCTGCACGATCCATGGGCTGGCCATCTACAGGGGGTGCAGAGCCAGCCAGTTTATTAGCTCGTTCATTTCCCTCGACTCCCGCATGTCCCGGGACGAAGATGAAGGTGACTTTACGGACAACAGACTTCCGCAGCGACTCAGTCCATGGTCTGCATACAGCTCCAGCTTCGACCTTTTGAATCATGCTAATTGAGTCACTTAGTACACACACGTTGGTATAATGCTGTGATTCCTTCCATATGAAGGCCTGTGTAACTGCCATCACCTCCATCGTCATGCTGCTCGTGGTCATAGAGTGGGCACCACTGGATTCTTGAACGGTTCGGCCCCCTGAACGAGCTGTAAATGCCCACGCACTTCTCTGCTGCTTTACAACAGATCCATCTGTATAGATGAGCTTCGGGGCTATCTGGGCGTTCATAGATAAGCGCGTTGACCTCTGCATTGACAGCGACAGGGTTCTGCTCACTGCACCGTCTGTCGAGTGTGATAATGCAGGAGAATGTGCACTTAAAAGCCGGAGGCACCGGCACCCATTCCTTGCCGGGGTTGATACTGGTAAGACTGCAGACCTGTCTGACGACATCTTCCGCCCGACCCATACACGATTTGCCCCTCTTTAGCCTGTTACCCTTTTCTCTGAATATAGCATCATGCAGAGGGTGCTACTCATCTGCATTTATTTTTAAGTATGCACGAGCTCTCCAGATCTTGATCCTGTGTTCCATTGTCGGGAAGTCAAGGAGGTATCTCATTGCTGCACAGCTTGTGTCTCTCGTGCAGCCCAAAATGATGCGCATGGCTTCGTTTTGTACCTTTTCAAGTCTTCCAATCTGTGTAGGGTTGACGACATAAAGTCAGTACTAAACTCATCAATCAATCATTGGCACCTTGCCGTCTTGACAGACGATAGTTTCTGCTCTAAAAAGGCATAATAACTTTTAACTATGGCGGTAGCGAGTGTGACTGATAAGGCCAATTTGCGCTGTAAATGTCCGTTCACAGTGGGTGCATGTGAACACGTGGTCATTTCCACCATCATGCACCATCTTACGTCTCAAACGCTTGGTGTGTGACTTTTCTGCAATAATTTTCTCCTTTGACTTTATTCCATTTCTGATATTTAGCCCTCCACGCAACACGTTCAGCGGCGACTTGCTCCGAATGTGCATTATCAATGCCTGTATCAATCTAGTACTAAACTAGAGGGCACATTAAGATAGTGAATGACTAGACTTGATTAAGGGAAGCCGCACTCATTATTACATATGCAGTGTTCATGCCAGGGGGTCTAGAACACTAATTTCATCATACCCTGTTGCTAAGTGACCACGCCTTCCAGCAGTCAAGGCAAGTATGAGAGGACAACCTGGCCTCGGTTAAATAGCACGTTGTTAACAACCGGTTTGTCAGGTCTTAGTCAGATATGACTGAGCTACCGTATGACAGTAGACGGTACTACCTGCTTTCTGTCAGCGCCGAATGTTGGGCGGCGCTTACCAAACCCGACACCCCACATTGTGCCAACGGCTTCGGGCGGAAGAGTGCAATTGGGAGGGTACTAGCCTTATCCTGGTGCGAGGAAATGCAACCCAAAGACAAAATAAGTCATGGCAGGGCAGACCAGGCCCTAAGCCTTGGTTGGCAGCTGGTCTAGGATCGAAGCTCCGACAGGCGGACAGTTAGAGCATTGCTTTGCTGATCCGGCAGCTTCTGCAGCTTGTCTTGTTCCAGATGTATAGGTGTTAACTTTCCTCTGGAGTGTACTAGGCAGGCCGAGAGAGGGATCATGCTGCATGGGCAACACATGGTTTCTTTATTTTAGCCCAGGCTTTGTGCTATGGAGAGATTGCTGGCCTGCAGGAGACTCGCCTCGCTGAGGAAGGGTCACTCAGGGAAAACAATTACACCTTTTCTTTGGAAGGGAAGAGGGCAGGCAGAAAAAAGGCAACACGGTGTGGGCTTTGCAGTGAAGAATTCGCTACTGGGAATGATTGATATCCCAGCTGGAGGTAATGAAAGATTATTATCACTGCGCTTGGCAACCTCTTGTGGATTTGCCACCATTCTCACTGCATATGCACCGACACTCACTTCCTCTGATGATGTGAAGGATACGTTCTATGAGCAGCTAGACTCGGCGATCAAGGCAGTTCCAAAATCCGACTACATTTATATGCTCGGTGATTTCAATGCTCGTGTGGGCAAGGACTCGAGTTCATGGCCAGTGTGCCTTGGAAAATACAACATCGGTCGCATGAATGATAATGGGCAAAGGCTGCTGGAGCATTGCACTAGAAATGACCTATGTATTACAAACTCCTTTTTTAAAACAAAAGAGATGCATAAGGTCACATGGAAACATCCAAGATCCGGCCATTGGCATCAGCTGGACTTCATTATCACACGGAGACAACATCTGAACCATACATCATTAACTCGAAGTTACCACAGTGCTGACTGTGATACAGATCATTCTTTGGTTGTTGCAAGGGTTAGACTGAGACCAAAGAGAATCTACACAGCTAAACACAAGTCTAGCCCCAGGATTAATATTATTAACACCCACGATCCTGGAAAGTGCTTTGAATTTCAACAGCAACTTGAGGACGCTTTCAATGATACATCAGAAAATTATATAGTAAATGATAAATGGAGTAAACTTAAGGAAACTATTTATAAAACAGCGGTAGGGGTTTACGGCACTGTGGATCATAAGAGGCAGGACTGGTTTGCGGCAAACAGCCAGATACTGCAGCCCTTGATTGATAAAAAGAAGATAGCTCTCTTAAGAAACAAGGAAAGACCAACGCGTAACACTCTGAGTGAGCTGAAGCAAGCGAGGAAGGATGTACAAAAGGCTGCCAGGCAGTGTGCGAATGACTATTGGATCAAGTTATGTGAGTCCATTCAAATCGCAAGTGATAAAGGAAACATCAGAAGCATGTATGAAGGGATAAAGAAAGCCTGTGGTCCAATGATCAAAAGAAGTGCACCGCTGAAAACCTTGACTGGAGAAATCATCACTGATAAGAAACAGCAGATGGATAGATGGGTCGAGCACTATTTAGAGCTTTACTCAAGTGAGACCAAGCTGGCGGATGATGCCCTCAATGCCATAGAGGCCCTGCCAACTCTTGACCACCTGGACACACTTCCCACTATAACAGAAGTTAAGTGTGCTATAAATGAGCTTGCATCTGGCAAGGCTCCAGGTAAGGATGGGATTCCAATAGAGGTGATCAGGAGTGGGCAAGACACCCTCGCTCTACAGATCCACCAGCTAATAGAGCTATGCTGGCGAGAAGGACAAGTCCCACAGGATTTCAAAGATTCAAACATCATAACGCTGTACAAGAACAAGGGAGATCGGAGCGACTGCAACAACTATAGGGGTATCTCACTTCTGTGTATTGTTGGGAAAGTATTTGCCAGAATTGTCCTGCGCAGACTTCAAGTCCTGGGAGATCAAGTCTACCCCGAATCACAGTGCGGCTTCCGTCAGAACCGGTCTACCATTGATATGATATTCTCATTGCGACAGATGCAAGAAAAATGCCGGGAACAAAATCAGCCACTGTTTATTGCCTTCATCGACCTCACAAAGGCATTCGATTTGGTCAGTCGTGAGGGTCTGTTCAAAGCACTAAAGAAGATTGGCTGTCCACCAACTCTTCTGTCCATTGTGGAATCGTTCCACACAGGCATGAAGGGTATAATCAAGTTTGATGGCTCAACTTCAGAAGAGTTTGAAATCAAGAGTGGAGTTAAGCAAGGTTGTGTACTAGCCCCCACCCTCTTTGGGATATACTTTTCACTTCTACTGAAATATGCCTTTCGTGATCAGGATGACGGTATATACATTCACTCACGCTCAGATGGTGGCCTCTATAATGCTCAGAGATTGAAGGCCAAGACCAAAATTAGCAGGGTACTAATCAGAGAGTTGCTTTTTGCGGATGATGCTGCGATTACGACCCACTCTGAGGAAGAATTACAACATCTACTATCTGCATTCTCCAATGCTTGTTCTGAATTTGGTTTAACAATTAACAAAAAGAAGACACAGATTATGTCACAAGGTGCACATGGTGTACCATCAATCTTTATTGACGACGCCGAACTGGAGATAGTAGACCATTTTACATATCTTGGATCAGAGGTAAATAGCAAATTATCCCTCGATCAGGAAATCAACATCAGGATTGGCAAGGCAGCAACAACAATGAACATGTTAGCAAAAAGAGTCTGGGAGAACAGGAAGCTTACTGCCAAAACAAAAGTCCTCGTCTACCAAGCCTGTGTCCTTAGTACTCTTCTTTATGGCAGTGAAACCTGGACAACTTACTCAGGCCAAGAGAAACGTTTAAACGCTTTCATATGCGGTGTCTGCGAAGAATACTTGGTATTAAGTGGCAAGACAAAATCACAAATACTGAAGTATTGGAAAGATCAGGTTGTGTGACGGTGTATTCCATGCTCAGTCTTCGTAGACTTAGATGGATAGGACACGTTAGGAGGATGGATGATGGTAAATACCAAAGGACATCTTTTTTGGTGAATTACAGACGGGTAGGAGATCTCAGGGTCGGCCTCTACTACGATACAAAGATGTGTGTAAGCGGGACATGATTGATACAGGCATTGATAATGCACAATGGGAGCACGTCGCCGCTGAACGTGTTGCATGGAGGGCAACTATCAGAAATGGAATAAAGACAAAGGAGAAAATGATTGCAGATAAAGCACACACAGAGCGTGAGAGACGTAAGATGGTGCAAAATGGTGGAAATGACCATGTTTTCACATGCACCTACTGTGGGCAAACATTTGCAGCAAGAATTGGCCTTACCAGCCACACTCGCCACCGCCATGGATCGTAGTTATTGCCATATGACAGTTATTAAGCCTTTTTGAAGCACAATGTACCAAACTATCGTCTGTCAAGACGGAAAGGTGCCAATGATGTTAACAACCGAGGGAAAGTGGTGGTTTCCCCCTGGTGGAGTATGACATTTCTGGCTAGAAACGGAATACAAAGGTAATAGCAGGTAGATATATGTTTACATGATAACGGTTGAGGTTGCGACTAGGCTAACCGACCCGGAGAAAGAAGCTTGTTTTCGCTCGGTCCGTGTCGAAAGGTGTTGTTAGAAGGAAACGTGCCCCAAAGCACAAGATTCATGACATCCATGCTGCGGAGGAAAGAGTGGCGGGTTGAGCATTGCGCAAACAGCGGCTGCACAGTGGAAGTAGTATAGGATGCGCTTTATCGGCCTCATATTCCGGATTCAATCCGGAATATTTCTTTATATAGCCTCTATGTGACGTCACACAATACGGTGAAAATCGACTCCGCATTCCAGATGCGGAGTCAAAGGGGTATAACTCATGAATTGATCTTTTTCTGGTCTTATTACATCCCTTTAAAAGTCGGTGATCGGGTGTGTGGCGAACGGTGGGGTCGGGCGCGACCGGGCGTGTGCGTGCGTTTGCGTGATCGGGTACATGGTGCGAAGGCGGTCGGTGTTCGAATCCAATCGAAAATCGGTTGGGGTGGAGTCATGGTGGCCGAGCTGTCTATCGGGCTTGAGGTGTCGGACTATTGGTGATGTGTAATGGTCAGAAGTACGATGCTCTTCCATGGGATGGCGTCGGGGCTAAACTGGGAGGTTGGGAAATATTTTTTTAAATCGTGCTTCATTGTAAAGAGGCCAGGTAGTGGGTTGAAGTCATGGTGGTTGAGCTGACGGGCTTGAGTTGTGGGACTATTGGGGATGTGTAATGGTTAGGAATACGATGCTCTTTCACGAGGTGGCGTTTTACGGTGATCATGCGCGCGTATGTGTGTGTGAGTGGTTGTGTTAGGGTTACAGTACTCGTCCACACGATGGGGAAGGTGGAGTGGGTGTAAGCCGTCTTTTCGTTGTTACGAAGGTGGTTATATGGTCTGTAGAGAGTATTAGTGTCATCATCATACAAGGGTCACAATTCTTTAAAAGGAAAACCGTAATGAAGTAAAGATGATGCTTATTAGTGGTCGAGCTGTGTGACTGGGGGTGGTCGAAGACTAGAGTATCAAGACTCTGTGTAAAGATGGTGACGTGGATATGATAGGTGCTCTTTGTCTATTTTGGTCATATATTGAAGTACACTGGGTGCTGCAGTGAGGTGTCATGTGGAGGTGACAGGTTCGAAGCTCGGTAATTGACAAGGTTAAATCCCTATTCAGTGTAGCGGCTGTATCTCATTTAAGCCTAAGTAGGGGACAATACCATTTGTCGCTAATACTCAAAAAGTGTCGTCTGGGTTGTTATCTGTAGCAAGAAAAGTGCTTAATGATGTTTCTTCAGATGAAAATATTGACCTTCTACCTAGTAGTCATGGTCCAGCCTCTGAGTCTCTCAATAAAATTAATGTTTTGTGGAATGAAACATATCCCACTGCCGGTTTCCGAAGCTGCTCATCTGGTTCAACAGAGGAAATACAACACCCAACGATTAAGGTTTGTATAAATGGTAACTTTCATGTGCGTAGTTCCGATGTCTAATGTTACCAATAGTAGCATGGACCAACCAACACTGATACAGACTCGTGTGTCGTGGAGACATTTGTTGAGATACTCCTCTTTAGAGTCATTCGTGGTCCATTACTATCACCACCTTCCCTGCCCTTCTCCGCCTTACTTTTTTTTTTATTATACAAACAATTCTGCTCCCAATAACTTGACACCTGACGTGTTCTCTGGCTTGTTTTCACCGCCTACCTTCACACATCCTAACACTCCTGGCTATATAATATAAGCTGATCTTCAGCATCATTCACGGCTGGTCTGGTGGTTCACATTCTGAGATCATTGGTACACATTTCCCAGCTCGTTCTGTCTATTGTACATTAGTACAGTCACTCTGACGTTAGTATGGCATCTCTGTAATGATTGTGTTTTGTTTTATGAAGACTTGTCACTACAACATTTTCTGTTTTCCATAATTTTTTACTTTGCAAAGCGAGACTATACAGCCTGTTTTCATAACATTTTCACAGCTGTGTCACAGTTCATTTCAATCATATGGTAATTATTGTCACGATATACTTTTTCTCTCTCAAGTCGTGGCCAACGAATGTCGACAGGCGGTTTTTGATGCAAATTACCAATTCTCTTTGTGAGTTAACTTCTTTCAACATATCTTTATTACCATATCCGTTCAATGTGTTTTTTCATTATTCTTCTATAAAATCACTGATCTGTAGCTTATATAAATCACACAATCAGTTTATTAAAGGACACCGTGTAAAAGGTCTTTTTAACATAATTCCGCGGGCATCTCCGCTTATATAGCACAATATTTAATGATAAATATAATTCATTGCGTTTTTCACTGTAAATAGTGGTATTTGATTAAGATATTGCGGTTTTCATAGTGATGTTTTATATTTTGCAGTTCTTTAACTTTCATTATAAATAGTTATTGTATTTTAGAGTTTTGTAACGGTCACTATTAATGAATTATTATCTGGTGGAGTTTTATAACTTTCACACCAAGTGTTGAAGTCTTGTAAGTTTCAATGTGATTATTTCCGGCACAGGTTAAGTTTGCATCAGAACCGTACCTCTCGAATGTTCATCTCGTTGGCACCGAAGAACGCCATGGTAACTGGCATCATGTAACCAGAGAACGTGAGAATTTTGAAAAACGTGTACTAGCGCTGGAACCAATTTTGACCCCAGTCCTGGGAACCAGTCACAGAGTCAAAGTCCTGGAGCAGAGAAAAAGGTCAAGCACAACAGTGGAGGAGGCAGAGATAGTCTAATCACCATGTCTGTGTTTATCTCTGTCACAGTAAAATAGTTATAATCAGAAATAAACTCGTATGCGTCTTTGTTCTTGTATGTATGTATCAAGTCTGCCACCGGTAACACGGTGTCAACAACCTCTCACCATCAGAACGACATGAAAAATAAGAAAACCAGAAAGAGGAAAACAATAACAACATATACTACTACTATTAATAAAACAACCACTACAACAACAACAAACTCTACTACTACTACTACTACTACTACTACTACTACTACTACTACTACTACTACTACTACTACTACTACTACTACTACTACTACTACTACTACTACTACTACTACCACTACTACTACTACTACTACTACTACTACTACTACTACTACTACTACTACTACTACTACTACTACTACTACTACTACTACTACTACTACTACTACTACTACTACGGCTGCTGCTACTATTACTATTACTGCTGCTACTACTGCTACTGCTACTACTACTACTACTACTACTACTACTACTACTACTACTGCAAACACCACCACCACCTCCACTATTACTACTACTACTACTACTACTACCACTACTACTATTACTACTACTACTACTACTACTACTACTACTACTACTACTACTACTACTACTACTACTACTACTACTACTACTACTACTACTACTACTACTACTACTACTATTGCTACTACTACTACTACTACTACTACTACTACTACTACTACTGCAACCACCACCACCACTAATACTATCACTGCTACTTCTACTTCTACTACAACTACTACTACTAATACTGCAACCACCACCTCCACCTTCACTACTACTACGGCTGCTGCTACTATTACTACTACTACTACTACTACTACTACTACTACTACTACTACTACTACTACTACTACTACTACTACTACTACTACTACTACTACTATTACTACTACTACTACTACTATTACTACTACTATCACCGCTACTACTACTACAACTACTACTACTGCAACCACCACCACCACCTCCACTACTACTACTACGGCTGCTGCTGCTGCTGCTGCTGCTGCTGCTGCTACTACTACTACTACTACTACTACTACTACTACTACTACTACTACTACTACTACTACTACTACTACTACGGCTGCTGCTACCATGCAGTTACTATCATGAAAGTTAAAAATAAATTTTAAAAATTAAACTTTAAGAATACCGTTTGAAAAAGTAAATTTCAACAATAAAAATAAGAAAATTAAGCGATAGTAACTTATTGCATACGATACTTTTCATTTTCTGAAATATAACTTTTGTTTGCCCTATTATATCCTTAATCTCTTTTGTGTATCTTCCATCTGCCGCTATAAATGTCCCCAAGTATATAAAATCATCCACTTGGTTAAGACTTTTCTCTTCTATCTTGATCTTTCTATTAGCGTTCGTAATGTATATCTTGCCTTTTGTGTCCCCTTTTCCTGCCACACATCCATACTACTTTTTCGCCAATTTTCAATATTTATTGTCTTTCTTATTCTTCTCATTATAATTCTGAGTAGAATCATAAAGTTATAGGAATCTGTAAAGAACACCGCTTGTCATTGATTTCCTTCTTAGCAGTGATCATACAGGTCACTGATCATATTCATTGTCTAACGTCTAGTGGGTTATGGGACAGACGATTTATCTCCAGTAGGTTGTAAAATTTGCCCAGTCAGCAGAAAACCGGTTGTGGTGTAATGACAGTTAGCGTTACGTGGTATGGTACGATGAAAATCTTCCAGAATATGTGGTTTATATGGTATTCGAGAGATAAATAAGGCAGACGCGGATTTAAGAAAGTCTTTATTGGCAATAAGCAGCATTGGAGACTTGCAGATATGGGTAATATAAAGTGTTATAATGACCATGCAGAGGCTGGGTTTTGGAAAGCAGTAAGTTGCGAGCTGAAGTGACTATACGGTGAGAGCAAGTGGGTATGTAAGCAGGTTATCTTTATTTCTTGGTATTCAGAGCATCCTCATTTGATGTTCACGTCAACTTTATTTACTGTTCATGTTGTTTAGGTAGTCAAAGTGCAGAGAGAGAGAGAGAGAGAGAGAGAGAGAGAGAGAGAGAGAGAGAGAGAGAGAGAGAGAGAGAGAGAGAGAGAGAGAGAGAGAGAGAGAGAGACGATCGTTAGAATAAAGAGGTGGAATACAATATGTTTGTGGTGTCACTTAACCTCCGCTACCACATACGAATTACAACAATTAACCCCGTGCTTTCTGGGGAAAAAACCGAAAGAATATCATGGACAACCAGAAAAATCACGAGCAAGTCCTACAAGACACAGAGGAAAATCGTAAACTGTTTAGAGTGGTATGCGTTGATTTTTAATATTGGTATGAGTGTCGGTAATTCAGGAGGAAAATACATACTAATAACTTTGGTTAGTATTACTTTCGATACTAGTAGTGGCTGTGGTATTTGTAATTGTGCTCTTAAGAGTTATTAACAGAGACCGAATGCCCACTAGCATAATATAACTTAGTGTTGAAAAGTACTCTATACCCAGGGTGAATGTCGTGTCGTGGTCAGTTGTATAATCAATATGTTACACTTTTGACACATCCTGTTAAGTTGATGTCAGGGGATTTCTGATTGAATGGACAAGGTTGCTGCGGTAAGGTTAAAGAAGACCATCGTTACTGTTTTCTTGAAATGTAATATGTCCACAAGACGAGAGAGAGAGAGAGAGAGAGAGAGAGAGAGAGAGAGAGAGAGAGAGAGAGAGAGAGAGAGAGAGAGAGAGAGAGAGAGAGAGAGACAGAGACAGAGACAGAGACAGAGATAGCGAGAGACAGAGACAGAGAGACAGAGAGAAAGAGAGAGAGTGAGACAGACAGACAACCAGAGAGACAAAGATAGAGATAGAGAGACAGAGTCAGAGAGAAAAAGAGAGAGGAGAGAAAGAGAGACAAGAGAGACAGACAACCAGAGAGACAAAGAGAAAAAGAGAGTGAGACAGACAGACAGACAACCAGAGAGACAAAGATAGAGACAGACAGCCAGAGAGACAAAGAGAGAGAGAGAATGAGCGAGAGAGTAAGACAGACAGACAGACAACCAGAGAGATAAAGAGAAAGAGAGAATGAGTGAGAGAGTGAGACAGACAGACAGACAACCAGAGAGACAAAGATAGAGATAAAGAGACAGAGAGATAGAGAGAGAAAGAGAGAGAAAGAATAACATTTTAAGAGTCCGATAAATTGTTGACGCTGTAGAGGAATCACGCTCACACATGTGGGTCATATCGATTTAGGTCCCCTGTCTCCACAACCGACAGACTAGTAATCCTCTTAACGACGTTTCTCGGATGTATATTATATGTGTAGTATATAAAAAAAATTAGCAAATACCATTTAGTACTAACGCATTGCTTTGTTTCCCTAATCTGGCTTAACAAGGTACGTATACGGCACCCTAAATTAGTCCTTAAGCTTGTCAGGTATGCAAAATACGTCACGCATTGTAAAATATATGTATAACAGTAGTAGCAGCAGCAGTAGTAGTATTAGTAGTAGTAGTAGTAGTAGTAGTAGCAGCAGCAGCAGTAGTAGTAGTAGTAGTAGTAGTAGTAGTAGTAGTAGTAGTAGTAGTAGTAGTAGTAGTAGTAGTAGTAGTAGTAGTAGTAGTAGTAGTAGTAGTAGTATTGGAGGTGGTGGTGATGTTTGCAGTAGTAGTAGTAGTAGTAGTAGTAGTAGTAGTAGTAGTAGTAGTAGTAGTAGTAGTAGTAGTAGTGGTAGTGGTGGTGGTGTTTGTAGTAGTTGTAGTAGCAGTAGTAGTAGTAGTAGTAGTAGTAGTAGTAGTAGTAGTAGTAGTAGTAGTAGTAGTAGTAGTAGTAGTAGTAGTAGTAGTAGTAGTAGTAGTAGTAGTAGTAGTAGTAGTAGTAGTAGTAGTAGTAGTAGTAGTAGTAGTAGTAGTAGTAGTAGTAGTAGTAGTAGTAGTAGTAGTAGTAGTAGTAGTAGTAGTAGTAGTAGTAGTAGTAGTAGTAGTAGTAGTAGTAGTAGTAGTAGTAGTAGTAGTAGTAGTAGTAGTAGTAGTAGTAGTAGTAGTAGTAGTAGTAGTAGTAGTAGTAGTAGTAGTAGTAGTAGTAGTAGTAGTAGTAGTAGAGTTTGTTGTTGTTGTAGTGGTTGTTTTATTAATAGTAGTAGTATATGTTGTTATTGTTTTCCTCTTTCTGGTTTTTTTTTCTGGTTTTCATGTCGTTCTGATGGTGAGACGTTGTTGACACCATGTTACCGATGGAAGACGTGATACATACATACAAGAACAAAGAAGCATACACATTTTATTTCTGGTTATAACTATTTTACTATGACAGAAAGAAACACAGACATGGTGATTAGACTATCTCTGCCTCCTCCACTGTTGTGCTTGACTTTTTTCTCTGCTCCAGGACTTTGACTCTGTGACTGGCTCCCAGGACTGGGGTCAAAATTGGTTCCAGCGCTAGTACACGCTTTTCAAAATTCTCACGTTCTCTGATTACATGATGCCAGTTACCATGGCGTTCTTCGGTGCCAACGAGATGAACTTTCGAGAGGTACGGTTCTGATGCAAACTTAACCTGTGCCGGAAATAATCACATTGAAAACTTACAAGACTTCAACACTTGGTGTAAAGTTATAAAACTCCACCAGATAATAATTCGTTAATAGTGACCGTTACAAAATACAATAACTATTTATAATGAAAGTTGAAGAACTTCAACATATAAAACATCTCTATGAAAACCGCAATATCTTACTCAAATACCACTATTTACAGTGAAAAACACAATGAATTATATTTATCATTAAATATTGTGCTATATAAGCGGAGATGCCCGCGGAATTATGTTAAAAAGACCTTTTACATGGTGTCCTTTAATAAACTGATTGTGTGGTTTATATAAGAAATTATGTGAAAGCTACAGATCAGTGATTTTATAGAAGAATAATGAAAAACACATTGAACGGATATGGTAATAAAGATATGTTGAAAGAAGTTAACTCACAAAGAGAATTGGTAATTTGCATCAAAAACCGCCTGTCGACATTCTTTGGCCACGACTTGAGAGAGAAAAAGTATATCGTGACAATAATTACCATATGAATGAAATGAACTGTGATACAGCTGTGAAAATGTTATGAAAACAGGCTGTATAGGATCGCTTTGCAAAGTAAAAAATTATGGAAAGCAGAAAATGTTGTAGTGACAAGTCTTCATAAAACAAAACACAATCATTACAGAGATGCCATACTAACGTCAGAGTGACTGTACTAATGTACAATAGACAGAACGAGCTGGGAAAATGTGTACCAATGATCTCAGAATGTGAACCACCAGACCAGCCGTGAATGATGCTGGGGATCAGCTTATATTATATAGCCAGGAGTGTTAGGATGTGTGGAGGTAGGCGGTGAAAACAAGCCAGAGAACACGTCAGGTGTCAAGTTATTGGGAGCAGAATTGTTTGTATAATAAAAAAAAGTAAGGCGGAGAAGGGCAGGGAAGGTGGTGATAGTGATGGACCACGAATGACTCTAAAGAGGAGTATCTCAACAAATGTCTCCACGACACACGAGTCTGTGTCAGTGTTGGTTGGTCCATACTACTACTGGTAACATTAGACATCGGAACTACGCACATGAAAGTTACCATTTATACAAACCTTAATCGTTGGGTGTTGTATTTCCTCTGTTGAACCAGATGAGCAGCTTCGGAAACCGGCAGTGGGATATGTTTCATTCCACAAAACATTAATTTTCTTGAGAGACTCAGAGGCTGGACCATGACTACTAGGTAGAAGGTCAATATTTTCATCTGAAGAAACATCATTAAGCAAATCAAAGGTTGTCTCTTGCAGGTTTACTGCTGCCTGACTGCTAGAAGTAGGTTTCTGGTAGAACAAAATGGCTGTAGGAGAAAGAGGAGGCAAAAATTTCTTTCGTTGGCCAGGGTTGTAATCCATGTTTTCGTTTCTTCTCTTTGACGTTTCTTTGGCTTTTTGGAAGAAGGCTGGCCTTTTCTTGCTACAGATAACAGCCCAGACGACACTTTTTGAGTATTAGCGACAAGTGGTATTGTCCCCTACTTTGGCTTAAATGAGATACAGCCGGTACACTGAATAGGGATTTAACCTGGTCAATTACCGGGCTTCGAACCTGTCACCTCCACATGACACCTCACTGCAGCAACCAGTGTACTTCAATATATGACCAAATAGACATAGAGCACCTATCATATCCACGTCACCACCTTTACACAGACTCTTGATACTCTAGCCTTCGACCACCCCCAGTCACACAGCCCGACCACTAATAAGCATCATCTTTACTTCATTACGGTTTTCCTTTTAAAGAACTGTGACCCTTGTATGATGATGACACTAATAGTCTCTACAGACCATATAACCACCTTCTTAACAACGAAAAGCCGGCTTACACCCACTCCACCTTCCCCATCGTGTGGACGAGTACTGTAACCCTAACACAACCACGCACACACACATACGCGCGCATGATCACCGTACAACGCCACCTCGTGGAAGAGCATCGTACTTCCTAACCATTACACATCACCAATAGTCCCACACCTCAAGCCCGATAGACAGCTCAACCACCATGACTCCACCCCACTACCCGGCCTCTTAACAATGAAGCACCATTTAAAAAAATCTTTCCCAACCTCCCGGCTTAGCCACGACGCCACCCCGTGGAAGAGCATCGTACTCCTAACCATTACACATCACCAATAGTCCCACACCTCAAGCCCGATAGACAGCTCGGCCACCATGACTCCACCCCAACCGATTTTCGATTGGATTCGAACACCGACCGCCCTCGCACCATGTACCCGATCACGCACACGCACGCACACACCCGGTCGCCCCCGACCCCACCGTCCGCCACCCACCGATCACCGACTTTTAAAGGGATGTAATAAGACCAGAAAAAGATCAATTCATGAGTTATACCCCTTTGACTCCGCATCTGGAATGCGGAGTCAATTTTCACCGGATTGTGTGACGTCACATAGAGGCTATATAGAGAAATATTCCGGATTGAATCCGGAATATGAAGCCGATAATGCGCATCCTATACTACTAGTGGAGCGATGTTGTCAACGGTTTAAATATGCTTTTTATCACTATCTTTCAACGTATAAAACAATGAAGGAGAAAGACACTTGGATGCCATGATCCAAGTGGTCCAGCCATTCTTACATGACCGAGAAGATAAAGAGGTAAAAACATTCGAGGAAATTGGACTTCTAACGACCACAAGTCTCCTGTTGTTCTTGCTGGGAACACCTTCGCCCAGTCGTGCTGCGCCAGTTGTGTGTGTCCCACAAATTTAGAAGCATTGGTATCAAGAACGCTAAAATTCCCAGTTACATTTGCATAGCCCCTGGCTTCGGAATAAACATAGTGTACAATGGAATGCAGAGGAGTCTGTTAACAGTGTTGAGTTTTAGCCATCTAATCAGTCAATGGTAACCTGGGGCACGGAAAGAGACCGAGCCTGGGTCATTGAAGTCTTTCTGCTCACTGCCGATTTCATCGACGATGAATTGTATTTTTCGTGGAGGACTTTTGTGTTGGCATTCTAGATACCGCATTATGCACAGTGCACCTATGCGGGCTGTTGGCTTGTCGAGACTCCTGTCTGTTCCACTTTTCAAATGGGGCAGTGAGGAGCATTTTGTGTGATATTCACTGGCACAGGAACGGAGCATAATGGGGACGACCAATTGCCGTGAAGTTAGAACCGCGACTAACTAACTAACTAACGGGAGAAACATTCAAGGTCTCGCTTGAATGTGCATGGTTGCATTCGATATATCTAAAAACTCAGTTACCACGTTTATAATTGTTAAACTTGTCCAACCGTCAGCTGGAGGGATTTTAGCAGTTCTCCCTGGCGTAGCCGGCTGAGTTATTGACAGTAGAGTTATAGCATGTCAGCATGACGGAATGGATAAGAACGCGTGTTCTTAAACATCCGGTGTGCCGATGCTGAGGTAAGGGGTTCAACCCACAACATCGGAGAGTTGGACTAAAATATTCACCTGTCGCCCTTGACATGTTGACGTAAATTACAAGTACTTCTGAAGTCGGAGTGGGTTCGTATGATGGCGAGGGACACTGTTAATAGGGAAAGCTAATCCACACGCAAAATTCAGTCCAGCAGTACTGGAAGTAGTGTGTATGGACTACGCTTGAGTTCAAAAACTAGCTTGATGGGACTTCACAAACAGTTTTCTTCTTCTTCTTCTTCTTCTTCTTCTTCTTCTTCTTCTTCTTCTTCTTCTTCTTCTTCTTCTTCTTCTTCTTGTCGTGCTTGCTCTGCGGCGGATGTTTTTTTTTTTTTTTTTTAAACTCGCAGATTAGACGAAACACGAGCTTTACAATTATAATCCGCACTGGCGTCAGCTGATCAGTTGTGCTAGCCAAGATGTGCAGATATTGCACTTTACCGTATTGTGTAAGCAAGCACGAAGCAACAAAAATTCTTGAAGAAGGATTAAATAGTCCACAATATTCACTGCACAGGACGCACCACTGCTTCTAACTCTACCAGTCTAGTTTGCCCTGGCGGCCAGACGTCAAAGCATGTTATATTAAAATGATGCGAATCACCAGACCGCATACCGTTGTGACAACTTGATATGTTATACAGTTAGCGGTCCCACAGCAGTCACAACAGTATGTCCCATATGAAAACCACACTGTTGTCCTGGGACCGCCTCCGTATATCTACATTGAATATATTCAGTTAGGGGAAAATAGAACTAAAGTGGGCGTAATTTAGAATTCTGTCTATAGCGCTGTTTCTCGAATTTTGCTCTATGTACTTCATTTTTACAGTGAAAGGTGTGGTTGCCTCAAATTCATAAAACATTTTGATTAGAAAACAGACATTCGTTACATAGAACAAATATATCAATAACTTAGGACACATATATTTGACATAGAACATATAGTTATGACACGAACACATATATTTTTGACACGAACACATATAGTTATGACGTAAGAATACGCTTCTCGGCCTTTTGGCTAAGATCAAAATGTCTTGCTATTAGCACCGAGAAAATGTTCCGAAATACGAATACAGGACCATTGACCATTAACAGTGGCAATTGGGCCTCGGTGGATCTCATTGGGCTGAAAAGCTCTTTGTGGGACTAACCACACACGCACACACACACACACGCGCGCGCACGCACGCACACACGCACGCACAATTATCAATAGCGCAGAACACATTATTTATAACAGACAGCACATATATCTAAAATACTTAATATGTACATTCATTACCTTGATCACATACATGTATTAAATAGAATACATACATTCATTACGTAGAATACATACATTCATTACATAGAATACATACATTCATTACGTAGAATACATACATTCATTACATATAATATGTACGTTCATTATATAGAATACATACATGCATTACATAGAACACACACAATCATTACACAGAATACATACATGCATTACATAGATTACATACATTCATTACATAGAATAGTACATTAATTATATAGAATACACACAATCATTAAGTAGAATACATATATTCATTACGTAGAATACATACATTCATTACGTAGAATACATACATTCATTACATAGAATACATACATTCATTACACAGAATACATACATTCATTACATATAATACGTACGTTCATTGTATAGAATACATACACGCATTACATAGAACACATACAATCATTACACAGAATACATACATGCATTACATAGATTACATACATTCATTACATAGAATACATACAATCATTACATAGAATACATACATTCATTACATAGATTACATACATTCATTACATAGAATACATACATTCATTACATAGATTACATACATTCATTATATAGAATACATACATTCATTACATTGGACACACACATTCATTATTCATTCATCGTGCGCCGTGCCGATAAGAGTAGGCGGTCATGATTCGCCATCTCACTCGATCACTAGAGTCGTGGATCAACTCAGTGTTCTTGTCTCGACAAACCATCCAGGTATTTGCTTCTCCGCCTTCCCCTTGTTCTTTTCCCCTCGATCTTACCAGTTGTCATCAAGTTCTCTAATTTATTTTTTCTCATAACGTGACCAAAACATTTTGACTGTCTACGTCTAATTTCTCTAATCAATTTACGGTTTTCATTTGTTTCTTGTAGGACTTGGTCGTTGGTTTTTCTTTCTATCCATGGTGTCTTTGCTTTTTTCTCATAAACCACATTTCCACAGCATCAGATGTTTTTCAGCGTGTCTGCTTATTGTCCACGCTTCACACCCATACATGTACAGGTTCTATGTAGCACCTCAACACTCTTTTTCTTGTTGCAATTGACATCTTTTTATTGGTCAGAATGTTTTTCATCTTGCAAAGACCTTCGCCACGGAGTTTCTTGTTCTAATCTCTTCAAGGCATCTGCCATCAGATGTTATGACTGTTCCGAAATAACTGTGTCGATTCAGTTGTTTAAAACTATTCCCATTTACTTGTATATTACATTGTGGTATTTTCTTCTTTCTAGTGACGACAATAATCTGTGTCTTCTTACTATTCAATTCTAACCCTAGTTGTTCACTGTGTGCAACCACCGATCTACTAAATATTGCAGATTCTGCTCATTGTCTGCAATCAAGACTGTATCATCGGCATATCTAATGTTATTGATGTTACGTCCCACAATAATGATTCTTTTCACATCTTCTACATTTCTGAAAATAGTTTCATTGTACAGAGAAAAAAGATCTGGAGACATTACACATCCCATTCTCACACCAATCTTAAATTGAATTTTCACATTTCTTCAACGCATTCACCGTGTCAGTATCTTCACTGCTTTCTCCTGTTGGGACATATATTTGAATGGCTTTTATGTTAAAAGGTCTGCCGATTAATTTTACCAATAGAACATTGTCTGACACTGTCTAATATCCTGTAACAGATTTTGATGTTTGCAGATCCAGATAATTGCTAAACCTCTTTGCCTTTCTTCTCCCCCAGAATAAATCATCTAAAAATCCTCCCCTGTTTTAATCCTTGTTCCTTTGCATCTCGACACGCACATTCCTAATATATTGATGTTCTCTCGTCCCATTTCTTGTTTGATGTTATCCAAAGTTCCATCTTCGCTTAACGTACGAACATTCCATGTCGATAATTTCAGTGGTGCTGTCCCTTTTTTTGTGACGTTCTGTGATTCGACGAATCATGATAAACTAGGCATCTTTAAAGAAGGTAGTTTGAGTTGCTTTCCTTCTTGGAAGTGACCATACATTTATTATATAGAATACACACATTCATTGCATGGAATAAGTGGTAGCACATGTATGGACTACGTCTGAGTTCAAAGCGAGTGAACGAAATTTTAAAAAATACTAGTTTAGGTAGCAGCAAAGACAGAATTGGCGAAGGGGTCACAACAGACGCAATTCGTAATTCAGCATACTGCGTTAGAAACACAGCCGCGACAGATTTGGCAGCAAATTGCTTTGCGTTGTCTTTCATACATTGGTATGAGTGCCGGTCGTTCAGAAACCAATAGCAACCTACTGAACGTAAACTTGCCAAGAAATCACAAACAGCAAAAAAAAAATACCGGGGTTGATTGCGACGTCCTGTAAAGGATATGCATCTAAACTTAGACAGCGATGGAACAGACAAAGATAATCATATAAGAATACACAAGACACGAGGACATTTAATATCATGTGGAGATTGTTGGAAATCAAAACAAACGAAATCTAGTACAACACTTGACATATTTAACTCTAACATCAAATGAGCAAAGAACGATTAAAACAGTTGCAAATAAACTACAAAAACACAGCTATGCGCGATTTGGCAGCAGAACGCGTTGCGTGGGTTTCGCGTTGGTATCAGTGCCAGTCGTTCAGAAGACAATGGTAAACTACTGCACGTAAACTTAACAAGATATCACAACGGCAGTAGTAAGGGACGTCCTAACTAAGTATATTTTGGGGTCCGTTGCGGGGTTCCGGAAGTATTATTACCTTATATGAATGTTATACCGCCTCCTACCGGACCCCCTGAAAAACGGACTTCAAAAAAAATTGGCGGGTATATTCTTGGGTCGTGATGTCTACTTCCTGTTCTCACTTCCGGTACTGGGGGCGGGAGGGCGCGACCAAGTTACTCCGCCGATCACCTCTGCTTCCCCCGACCGCTTCCGAGACCATTCAAAGACAGCGAGGTAAGCCCCAGGCATGTGGAATACTTATATAGATAAGTAGACCAACTAGTCGCCGGACACCTGGGTTAAAGTCCCAGTGTGTGTGTGTGTGTGTGCGTGCGTGTGTGGTGCGGTGCGGTGCGCTCGAGCTCCAGTCATGTAGATTTCGAACACTTCGATGAGGTGACCGAAATCAATATGACAGAGTGGAAAAATGATTTATTCCATCACTCGAGATAACTCGAGTATCCATAGTTGGATGATGAATAAACTTTTGCACGCTGATAGTTAATTCGGAAGTTTCCATAATACCCATGTATCAACTTTACGCGATTGGTGAAAATCTGGTTTTAAAATATACTAGAGAGGCATACAATATTATTTAAAAATTAAGCCTAAAAAGATAATAAATGGCTAAATTTCTTGAATGTATAGCGGCGAATTTTAATGTCAATATAACACTACTATTCTCAATTAATTTAAGACGTAACTTGCTAAGATAATCACAAAATATGTAATATTATTAAACCCCACAGTTATACCCCTTTAATTATAAAAGTAACCAGGGGAGACTAGTCAAGTCTCTTGACTCAACCAGAAGTAATGTTCCCTTCATTGCACTGTAGCAAATGCTACAACAGGTAAAGGTCACCCAGGCGTCCTATCTTTCCATCGTTCTGTCTTTTCTTTACGTCTCTAGCCGTAAAATACTATTTTCTTTTCCACCACGGCCAGCTCCGATCATTACCGGAGATAAACACGCACTATAAAGCGGGCTGACACCACCACTGGCCAGCTCGAGCTGATCTTACCTGAGATAAACACGCCCACTGAGGCGCTCTGGTTGACCGTTAACATAATTAGCACGCAGTGCTCAATCGGGCAAGAGAGGGAAATCTTGCGTTTAAGATTGGTAAAGTTAAGTCGGCAGTTTAAAATAAAATTCAGCACAAATATGTATTTCTATTTGCTGTAAATATGGTTCTTCTGATTGAATTAAAGCAAAAGCCTATAAATCTACTTCGACCAAAGATACGCTGTCAAATCGTCTATACCTCCAAGTAGACTATGAGCAACACATATAAGCGAAAACAGCATCGTGTGCCAGGTCGACTTGCGTAGGGCGATCATGTCTATTTTTAACGGATTTCATTCGATGAATGCAGTGCAAGGAATAGGCAACAAGCGGTCTACCCGCTCCGTCCCGGGAATATCTTGAGAGTACTCTATGTGAAGAGGGTGTATCACCAGCTAGGTGTCTATCTATTACAGTGCGTTGCAGTAAGCCCCAACATTGTTTGGTTGCACGTGTGCCATCATGATGTGCCGTGTGTGTGTGTGTAGATGTGTGTGTGTCTGTATGTATGTGTCTGCGCATGCGGGGTGAGTTTGTGCGTGCGCGTGCGCATGTGCGCGCTTCGTAGGAAACTTCAATATTGGGAGAGTGGCTGTGGAGTGGGTGTAGGACAGGTTTGCTGTTAGTAAAAAGGTGGGTGGATCAAGAGGCGGTGTGGGTGAATTATGGAGACAGGGGTGGAAAAGATACTAGCGAAGAGGCCACCGGGGCTGAGTAGTGGAGACAGGGGGTGGAAAACTGAGTAGCGAGGAGGTCACCGTGGCTGAATGATCCTATCACAAGTGGTAATGGGAAAACCATAACACATGCTCACTGGCTGGCGCTGCACCCGAGCACCCGTGGCTAATGCTTACATCCGATCACATATGACGCTGCTCCCGGTCGCATGTGTAATCCCAACCAGACCACAGGCTCACTGTCTACGAGATATCAAAGAAGGCGTCGCATGGGTGTGATGGGGCTACAGTACTATTCAGCCGAATGGGGGAGTGGCTGTGGAGTGGGTGTAAGACGGGTAGATAGGTGCTTCTGATCATTGTTAAGGGTGGTCGAGTGGTTGGGTGGGTAGATAAATACGTCCATTCCTTGATAAGAACCGGAGGTTAAGTCTCATATTAAAAGTCTGGGGTATGAACACATAGTTGGCGGAGGTGAGGGTGACCTCTTGGGTGACTCAACACGTGACGATACCATTAATGAATACGCGTGAACGTGTTTAGACATGTCTTTGGGGAAAACTGGAGGATGACTCAAATCGTACTGACATCATAACGATACAGCCGAGACACTTGGGTAATGGTCACAGTCGATTAAATATAGCGCTGCTTCCGGTCATATGTCTAAGGTATACAATCGAAACACATGACTAAAACCGGTAAAGATGGCGTCGCACTCGATCACATGTGTAAGTGTACAACCACGTGGCTAAAAACGATCAAAATACTAGTATAATAAAGAGATATATGGTGCTAATCGCATATAACTGGAGTATGTGCTCGGCTGGCTGCGACACCAATCAACATATGCACATGGCTGATTTATTAAGCCTGAATGTTTGTATACATGTGGCCTATTCTGAGATGCAGAATAATGACCTGTCCTGATCTGTCCATAACACGGTAGTCACCTTGAGCAAGTACTGTGTCTTTCTGGCTGACTTCGTCATTCATTTCTTTTGGTGGTATGTAACGGGTGGATCAGTTTTATCTTATTACACTCCTTCCGTAACCAATCTAACAGTGCTGGCGTGTCTGGGTACTCGACAGTGGGATGACAACCCTTGTATGGTGACCTTATGCCTACTGCTAAGTTCAGAAAGTAGTGTCCTTAATACCGACAATGTCCCACAACGAGCGCCTCGAGCACTGATTTTTGCATTTGCCAATAGCAACTAATGATACAACCGGAACACGAGTGTAATGACCCAGTAGGTCAAAAACAGCGGTAATAGAAGAAACCAACATGGAAACTAACCCACAAAATAGCCCAGAGGGGGAAAGAAATTCGTTCTGGTGCATGTATGGTCGGCGAGTGCCGCGGCTAGAGATTGTCTTCTTCTGTCAACTGGTCGTTATATACAGTCATTGGCGTATCACTATTTAATCTGTCTCGAGACAACGTCAACGCGGTCGAGGGAAAGTTGTGGATCGCTCTTCTAAGCAGCTGTCTGGGTTAATGCTACCAAACCCTAAAATATGAGCTTCTACGTGACACTACCGAGTAATACTTCGCCGAACATGTTTCCCAAGAACACACCAGGTCACTATTTCGTCAAGTTACCGCAGACTATTGAGGTGAATCAACATTTCGAAGTGGGTCTGGCCGAAATTCAATTCCCCAACTACTACTGCAATGTGCTAGAGAATGAAGTATGGCTAAGATACATCCCACCAAACGGTAGAGTGATAAGAAAGGCGTGTCCCCCGGGCCTGTACAGTTCACCAGATGCGTTTATAGCTGCACTGAATCGACTAACGAAAGATCGGAAGGTGGACGATCAGCTCTGTGTTCTATTCCATTTCGACAATGCATCAAAGAAAGTCATCGTGAAAATACTCGAAAACGGGGCTACTATTACATTTAGTGAGAAGTTGCAAGAGATACTAGATACAATTGAAGATGAAGGGGTGATAGGCCTGAATAACGACCTGCAAAATGTCTACGTATACTGCGATCTCATTGCGGCGAGACCAGTCGGAGATGTCATGGTCCCACTACTAAGGACGGTTCCTATCATGAATCAGCGCTCGACCTCAGTGTTTCGTGCTTACGACAAACCTCACTACATACCGCTGAGTCGTTACTCCTTCGACACGTTGGAAATACTTATAACCACTGATATGGACACAAAGGTCACATTCACTACCGGGACTTCAGTGCTGACGTTACATTTTCGAGTTTGGAAGAGATCAGACCTAGAATAATGGTGAAATACGTGGCGTTACATCGAAACCCCAGACTGGCCGAAGACATGATGTGCCCGACACTCAGATGATTGATGCCTCAGTTATCTACAAGACTCAGATATCAGCCCTCCAAGCAGGAGACCAGTTTTATGACTACATGCTAAGTGACACGTACATACAAGCTACCAACCGAAAAAATCAACCTACTCAGGCAATGGTGTGAAGAAATCCAGAAACAACATACAATGTGTATAGCTCTGTATGTGAAAATAAAATGTTGTGATGATACTATGTATACCACCTTATATCACATCATCCATTTCGTATAATAACATTATGCATTTTTATTCTTGAAAAATGTACTGAAATACTGTAAAATGTACTGAAATACTGTAAAATAAACAGGCATATATTATAATTACGTCTTGGTTGTTGAATCTTTTAGTGTTTACGGTGTACATAGTTGTCATGTGATGAGAGAATGAAGGGCAAAAATATTGGTCAAGTAATAAAATTTGTTAGCCAAAGGGAAAAAAATTGTGGCTACATTTCAACCAGACTTATAAAAAAGCTCACTCAAACTTATGAAAAGTAGGAAAATTTGTTAATCAAAGTGAAAATTTTGGCCACATTTCAACCAAACTTATAAAAATCTCAATCAAACTTATGAAAAGTAGGAACATTTGTTAACCAATCATGAAAAGTTTGGTCAACTTTCACCCAAACTTATAAACAGTTGGAAATTATGTTTTCCAGAGGTGAAAAGTTTGACCAAATTTCACCCAAACTTATGAAAAGTAGGAAACTTTGTTAACCAAATGGCAAAAATCTTGGCCAAGTAATAAAATTTGTTAGTCAGAGAGGACAAATTTTGGCTACATTTCAATAAGACTTATAAAAAGCTCACCCAATCTTAGGAAAAGTAGGAAAATATGTTAACCAAATGTGAAAAGGTTAGCCGAATTTCAAACAAAACTTATAAACATCTCAGTCAAACATATGAAAAGTAGGAAACTTTGTTAACCAAACGTGAAAAATTTGGCCAACTGTCACCCAAACTTATGAAAAGTGGGAAATTTTGTTGTCCAGATGTGAAAAGTTTGACCACATTTCACCCGAACTTATGAAAAGTAGGAAACTTTGTTAACCAAATGGCAAAAAATCTTGGCCAAGTAAGAAAATGTGTTAACCAAATGTGAAAAGCTTAGCCAAATTTCAAACCAAACTTTAAAAAAAATCTCAGTCAAACATATGAAAAGTAGGAAACTTTGTTAACCAAATGTGAACATTTTTGGCCAAGTGAAGAAATATTTCATGCAAAACTTATGAAAAGTAGGAAATTTCGTTAACAAAATAAGAAACATTTTAGCCAAATTTCAGCCAAACTTATAAAAAGTAGGAAAATTCCTTAACCAAAGGGGGGTAAATATCTCACGTTGTCATTTTACTGGTCAAATTTCACCCAAACTTGTGAAAAGTAGGAAATTTTGTTGTCCAGATGTGAAAAGTTTGGCCAAATTTCACCCAAACCTATGAAAAGTAGGAAACTTTGTTAACAAAATGTGAAATGTTTGGCCAAATTTCAAACAAACTCATAAAAAGTAGGAAACTTTAGTAATCAAATGTGAAAAGTTTGGACACATTTCACCCAAAACTTATGAAAAATAGGAAATTAAAAAAAAAAAAAAATGTAAAGTTTGGCCAGATTTCAAACAAACCTCATAAAAAGTAGGAAACTTTGTTAACCAAAATGTGGAAAGTGTGGCCAAATTTCAACCAAATCCATAAAAAGTAGGAAATTGCGTTGACCAAATGTGAAAAATTGGGGCCAAAGGTCAACCAAACTTATAAATATCTCACCCAAACTTGAGAAAAGTAGGAAATTTTGTTATCCAGATGTGAAAACTTTGACAAAATGTCAAAAAAACTCATAGAAAAGTAGGAAACTTTGTTAACCAAATGTGAAAAGTTTGGCCAAAGTTCATCGAAACGTATAAAAAGTAGGAAACTTTGTTAACCAAATATGAAAATTTTTGGACAAATTTCATCCAAAACTTATGAAAAGTAAGGAAATTTCTTAACAAAAGGGGGGAAAACATATCTCACGTAGTCATTTTACATCCCCAACCTACTGGAGATATTCGCCTGTCCCCTATGCAAACACTATCTTAGCACCCGTGGTCGTGGGGAACCAGCTTCCTCCCCAGCCACGGCCCCAATCTCCTCCGTTCGTCTTCGTTGCCATGTTCATTCTTCGTAACCCGTTCATGGCGCCGCACTCTACTTGGAAGCCGGTTCTTCCTTTTGATTTCGACCCACCTCTTGGTCTCTACAGCTGAGTGCGACATACGGATGACCGCTGGTGCCCTGGTATGGAGGTTGGACTTCGGCCGACATTTGCATGATTTGACTACTGCTGCCATGCGGCGATTGCCCCACCGAACAGTCATGTACTTAGATGTACTACCCTCGATAGGAGGGAAGGATACGGAGTCGACACGAGACAATGCAAGTTCTTGCTCTTAGTTGAGAAATATCATCGCCACCATTTCTCAATCTCTGTGGCAGTACAATGTCTTTGTTGTCATCAGTTCATTTTCTTTTCTCACACTCCCTTGCTCTCAAATCAGATCTTCTTTGGTGTAGCGCCAGTGCTGGTAACGGATGGTGTTGCATTCTAAGGAGATGGCAGAAGCATTTGATCTTCTGCTTTTCAGTGTATGAGGCACGAGGTTTTGATCCCACTGTCTGTCTGATAACATCATTTCTTACTGGGTCTTGGAGAATTGTCAACATCTCAAATTGCATACAGGCACTCTCGCCACTTCATCCACACCTCAAAGAAACTTCATGCGTAAACCCGTACATAATCAAATACAATCTCACACTCGCTATCTATAACATGCGCCCTCGTAAACTACACACTGGCTCTCAGAAAAATCACACGTGTCCTGTCTGGAAGGCTGTCCTGTCCCGTCTGACTACGTTCAGTCCACTCGCTGCCCTCGTCGTCCTAAGCTCCGTGCGGTCAGCAAAACCTCATGCTGTTCCACTCGTCACGTAGTACAGTAGTCTTGTTCATGTCAACCTTGGGTTGTACTACTGCTAAGTCTGTTTACTGGTGTTGTCCCGTGAACTAGCGTCCCCCGCCCTATCCTCGGGGTTGGTCCCGCTGGTGTCCTAGATATGACACGTCCGTGTCCCTCATCTAAGTCCTGTCTTATAACTGTTCTAAGTTATCCTTGTGGTCTGTCTCTACTCTATCTACTCCCTTGTAGAGGTCCTTATCTACGTCCTATCTGTCCTTACCCCTCTTCTGTCTCCTGTCCTATCTATGTCCTACCTAACACTTTGACATACTCCCGTGGCTTCCTCCGTATTGCGTCACCAAATTTAAACTAGTAGGTGTGACGCAATAGTCGTCGAAGCATATAAAAAATTAGCTGGGATCTAATTTGTCAAGGTGTTTGTAGGAGTTCACTACTCATGTCCTTAGGTACCACTCCTGACCTAATACAAGTCTGCTACCCAGTTGATGTATTTACCCACTGGTTTATGATCAGTGTCCCACACCTGTACTGTTGAAAAGAGTCACTACTCTTCCACATTACACTCTTGGAAGCTGTATCGAACCAAGGCCAGTTTGTTTTTAAAACACTACCTCTCTAAATATCGAAAACCGATATCCCGAACAGATTGTTCCTGTTATGGAAACAATTCATGAATATAAAATTCATGGCTCTCGCGCAATGTACCTCAACATCTCTTACAAGTTGTGTGTTTGCTGATATTCACCTATCTTACTTCCGCTTGCGGATAAACTCTCAACTGTGTCATCAACATTTCTATAAATCTATTGTGTCCCCTGTGCATGTGTACTCTCCTTACAAAATTCGGCTGTCTGCAATTTTATCTGTTTGTATTCCTGTTTATATGCATGTTAATTTATACTTTATGTATGTTTAAATTAGAAACATAAGTGTATGTTAATAATTCCTGTGTTTAAAGCTTTCAAGTGTCGTAGGTAGGTATGTGCAAGTCACAAATAAATGCCTATGCTTGATTTGTGAGATGCGTCGCCGAACTGAGACGCTGGAAAACATTCCTATAGCTGTAATGCAATAGTGGCTTGCAACACATATAAAACTACACGCTCACATGTGTTACACAGAAGACGAAGACAATTCATAAGAAAACTCAATTGTGTGGAAAAAATTGCACCACTGAACATTCATAATATATTTAATACTTTAACTCTTCCTTCCACTCATCTTTTGTTCCCTGATTCAAACATTTCAAGTTTAAAAATATTTTTTCCCTTTAAAATAAAAATGGCTCGTTTTGCACAATTATTGAGCCGACTAGTAGTACCTTTTAATAGTACTTTTACATTAAACTAAAGAATTTACAACGTTGTTGGATTGCTTAAGGCAATGCTAAGGGAACGAATTATTCTAACTAAATTGTTTTATATAATTTGCTCTAATGGGTGTTACTAACTAAGGAAAAGTAATTTCACTAACTAAACAAGATCTAGGGGAAATGTGTTGGCTCCCTTAAAGTAAAATGTTGTAAATGAGCCTAATACATTCTAACTACATTTAATTGCAAATTAATCTAAATTATAAACTAAATTAAGTTATCCTAACTAACAACTATTATTAACTTTTAAGACAGTAGTCTCCTAAGAGACCTGTATGTTCCATTTATAATAGTGTAAAGGTGTTAATGGTTTAACTATTGTCTATTTTTAAGTGTAACTAACTGACTTTAACTAACACTAAAACTAATTTAATTCCTATTATTGTCACATTTCTCTGAGTGTATTCTAAACATAAAGAAAATTTATTTAATCATGCAACTTAATTAAAAATTATGTTATGCATCGTAAATAAATACATGTTATATTAACACTATATAACTAAGTTGGTCGTAGCTCCAGGTGAAGGTGATGATGTCGCGTCTTCCTCTGTGCTAAATCATTACCACAGTCTATATACACTGGTTAATTTCTATCGTAGCTGCAGATGCAGGTGACGATGTACGTCGCCCTTCTGTCTTACTCTTATTAACACAGTTCTATATACAATGGATAGTCTATAGTTTCTGCAGATGCCGGTGACGATGTAACGTCGGCCTTCTGTCTTAACATTACTATCACAGTTCTATATACAATGGCTGATCTGTTGTAACTGCAGATGCTGGTGACGATGTTACGTCGTCCTTCTTCTGTTTCACTTCAAAGTCTGAGGGTCTGGTTAGCAAGTCTGCTAACGTAATCATTCTTCCCTTTATGTGTCTTACAGAAAATGAGTAGGTCTGGAGTATCAGGGACTAACGGTAAATTCTGTTATTCTTAGGGATCCCTGTTTCCATCGCTAACAACGGGGAATTGTCAGTTTCCACGACAAAATGTGTTCCTGCTAGAAATATATGTAATTTACTAATACAATATACAATCGCTAGTGTCTCCAACTGAGAAACATCGTATTTGGATTATGTTGGGGTGAGCTTGCGACTTACATACAACACTGAATGAAGGATTCCATCATACTCTTGTAGGAGCACGCCAGAAATGGTAGTAGTGCTCGCATCAGTCCTAAGAGTATATTGTAATTTTGGGTTAGGTAACTTCAAAATAGGGATATTACTGAAAGGATACTTTAGTTTTGACATTGCACTATTTAAAGTAGCATCTTGTACATTTATGTTTGCATTCAATTTCAATAAATCAGAAAATACACTGGTAACCTGAGCCAAATTAGGAATAAATTTGTTGTAGTAATTCACTAAACCAAGTAAACTTCTCACTTGCTTCTTGGTTGTTGGCATAGGGAGGTTCAAAATTTTGGTTACAATTTTGTCATCATTTTTCAAGTGGCCCTTTGATATAGTATGGCCTAAGAAATCTATTTCCTCCAGTGCCAACTCTACTTTGGTTGGTTTGACTGTAAGTCCAAACAACTTAATTACCACAATGTACACAGTAAATATAGATGTTAATATATTGTAAAATTACCTCACAATCTTCAAAATATTCAAAAATAGTGGATAAATATACACTATTCCAACATTTGTACGCCACATTATTATCACATCCCATGGACACATGTTTGCTGTTGGGTGTATTTGGTAATCACACCATGTTGTCCATATAACCTTCACCAAGATAAGTTATATAATTGTGATGAAACTACTTGTGTGTCGTGTTAACAGGTTTCCGTTTTTCCCTATGCCACTTTGATTGTGTCCCTTGAAGCAACTGACAGTGTGTACTGTGTTACTGTTTGTGTGTTGCGCCTTTTGTTGTCTGCTAGAATACGACTGTTGGATATATAAGTTGTGTTCTGCGTTTAATGTATGTGTTGTCTGTTGTGTATCCTGTCTGTTCATGTCAATGTTGTCTTGTGATGTTGTTCTGTTGGTAGTGAAGCTTTCTGTTGGTTTAATCGTTTGGTCTTTATCAATTTTGTGTACAACGTCACAATAGTATGCCTGAACAAAATATGGGTTATGCAACCTTCTGTGGTGTTTTGTTGTGTTCTGAATAGTTGTGTCCCTTGATTTAGCAATTTTGGGTTTATGTTCTTGGTTACTTATTTCTTTATTAGTGGTTGTTATTTTATCAGCTGGTTTGCTTTTCATATATCTTTTCTGCCATGCACTAATTTGTTCTTGCGTACTGTGCTTTACGTCCGGTAGACACCCTATGATCAAATCTGTACATGGGTTATCAAGAATTGCGCACTTGAATGTGCCTGTAAGAAAGGGTGTACGAATTCGAGCTCTGGCCAGAGGGTATTTCTCGACATTGCCTGAGAATGTTCGGCAATTGATGAACTCGCCTGTGTAATCTTCTTCGATTGGCCAACTCCTTTCTTAGACCAATTAATGTACAGCCGGAATCAAGCAAAAATTGACACGGTTTATGGTTAACAATCCCCTGGTGGAAAGTTAGTTTTCCCATGTCAGACGTTGCTGCATTGGCATTCTAATTAGTAATAGGGATCTTATGCCCGCACTCTAGTACCGCATCTTCATGAAACTGATGACAAGTTGCACATCTATCGTAATTAAGTACATCAATAGCTGCTACCACATTTTCTCCACTCTCTAGCATTTCTCCTGGCTCATTTTCACTTTCACTCAATGAGTCAATAAGCACAGCATTTACCGCTCTCAGTCTCTGGCGCCCTTTACAACGTGAACTATAATGCCCGTAAGAATGGCAAAAGAAGCATTTGACAGCACGTCTGCAGGTTTCTCTCTTATTCTGCTGTTTCTTTATCATCATCTCTGAGATGGATAATTTGGATTAGAATCACACATTCAAAACTGGTCGTGCGAAAATTTACAGTATGGACACTGTGGTGGAATAGTTTTCTGTCTCTCCCTAAATTTGAAAGGTTTTTGGGGTTTACTACTGGCAGCTGCCACTATCTCACTCTCTTCGATGTTAGCTTTAAATATACCCCTGTTAGATGAAAAATAAGCTGACTCCCTTTTCTCTAACTGCTCTAAAGACTCTACATCAGCTTGCTGTAAGAATTTGGCAAAGGGACTTGGGATGGTTGAAATAATTTTGTCCATAATCATTAAGTCCCTAAGTCTTTCGTAGTTCTTATTAATCTTTGCAGCGTTCAGCCACTTATTGTATGCGTCTTGCACGTGAGAGACGTAGTCAATGAAGGTTTCATTGCTTTTGGGTTTCAGTTTGGAGAACTGAACTTGAAACCCTGGGGCATCTAAAAGAAAATGCTGCATAATACGATGGTGAATATAATCGTAGTCATTCCTTTGTTCTTGGGGAATGGACTCTATTACTTTTAAGGGTTCCCCTGATAAGTTCTTCATATATATCATGGCCCAGTGCTCTCTTAGTATTTCCTGGAACTTTAACTGAAACTCTACATTTTCGGACCAAGCAGAAATTGAATCACCTTGGTAGAAGGGTTTCACTATCCCTTTGTATTTGCTATACTTATTTTCCTCTTCTCTACTTTTCAACTTAGTAGCTGCAATGTGCACATGGGACTCTACCTCCAGTTCCTTCATTTTTAACTGGGTCTGTGCCTCGATCTCTATCTGTTTAAGTTTGGTTGCTTCCATCAAATCTTTTAGTTTGGTGGCATCTTCTAGCTCCTTCAATTTGGTGGCTTCAGCCAACTCTAGCTGTTTTAACTTGTTAGATTCCGCTAACTCTAGTTGTTTTAACTTGTTAGCTTCCGCCAACTCCGCTAGCTCTTTTTGATGCAACCGTTCTCGTACCCGTTTTTCTCTCTCTGCATCTGCTTTCCTATCTCTCTCCTTTCTCTCAATTGCTGCTACCCTCTCTGTATTTTCCTTGTACTCTTTCTTTGCCAACTGTTCTAGTTTGTCTCCACTAAACCCTAGATCTCTACTAGCTTCTATACATTCTTTTAATTTCGACATTGTTTTTGGTTATTTTACACACGTTCAACTCGATCTTTCACACTCACGTAGGCAGGGAGTTCATTCGGTGACTACACTGACCGATATCTGCCACTTCGTTTAACACGTTTCAGATCTTACACACAAGCAAATTTTACAATGTTCAATAATAATACAGTTGACAATTTACAATGTTGAGAAAAATCAAAAAAAGATGCTGCCTTAATGTACAAAGTCAAAGAAAAGTCATACTTATATGACGCTTTTGACAATTTAAGCTTTTCACGCTGTTCTCGGGAGTTATCATCTGGTTCTTCCCTGTCACATAACACGGGATGTTAGAAACACTTTCACTCTGCACTGTGGTGTGTAGAGCAAGAACAATTAATAATCAACGAAGATATTGATAATGTAATGTACAATTTGTCTGTCTAGTCGTTTCTTCAGACAGGAAACCTGGAATACGAAATATTGTTAATTTTGTCTGTCGTCGTGTCTGTTGTCGTATTGTATGTGTGGTGTGGTCTTCACTGGCTTGGGGCATCAACTGAAACGTATTTGTGCAAACATTTTACATAACATAGTTATCACAATTTAATGCGTTTTAACAATTTGCACACTCTCGTAATCTTTCCTTCAATTATGCGTACTTCACACTCTAGCAAAAAGTAGCTATTTCGCACTTACACTCTGATCTACAACTTTCGTTCTGATCTTAAACATTCAGCATCATCGTGTTTGAACATTCTTGTAGGCTGTGACTTCATTCGAACTTCTGACACCATGTTGTTTGAATCATTCATGTAAGCTGTGAATTCATTCGAACTTCTGACACCAGGTTTGAATCATTCATATAAGCTGTGAATTCATTCGAACTTCTGACACCATGTTTGGCTGCCTGTCAACATCTCAAATTGCATACAGGCACTCTCGCCACTTCATCCACACCTCAAAGTAACTTAATGCGTTGATGGACTTTATATACTTTATTTCAGGCGAACCTGATATATTTACACACTCAGGGTCAGGCGGTGATTGCCTGCCTAAATATACAGTGGTCGCCTTTCCTCACAAAACCCGTACATAATCAAATACAATCTCACACTCGCTATCTATAACATGCGCCCTCGTAAACTACACACTGGCTCTCAGAAAAATCACACGTGTCCTGTCTGGAAGGCTGTCCTGTCCCGTCTGACTACGTTCAGTCCACTCGCTGCCCTCGTCGTCCTAAGCTCCGTGCGGTCAGCAAAACCTCATGCTGTTCCACTCGTCACGTAGTACAGTAGTCTTGTTCATGTCAACCTTGGGTTGTACTACTGCTAAGCCTGTTTACTGGTGTTGTCCCGTGAACTAGCGTCCCCCGCCCTATCCTCGGAGTTGGTCACGCTGGTGTCCTAGATATGACACGTCCGTGTCCTCATCTAAATCCTGTCTTATAACTATTCTAAGTTATATTTTGTGGTCTGTCTCTACTCTATCTACTCCCTTGTAGAGGTCCTTATCTACGTCCTATCTGTCCTTACCCCTCTTCTGTCTCCTGTCCTATCTCTGTCCTACCTAACACTTTGACAAGAATTATCAACATTCTCCGAAGTGAGTGAGTTCCCTTGAAGCAAGATGGCGGGACATTTTTTCGTCCCGTAAAATGGAACGTGTTTTTCCGAAATGTGTATGGATTAAATGTTTTTTTCGTGGTGAAATGGAGTTCGGACCGTGCAACGGAGTTCGTGCACGCGCGTCCGGTCTTCTTTCGGCGTATCATCGGCGCCCGGTGGCGATAGTTAAGCCTAACATGACGACCACACGACCAGCTAGGACACAACGTGGTAAGAGGGCGGGCGCGCGCAGAAGGCGCTTAAAATGTAACAGATTGGGTATCGGAAATGTTCGAGTACTGTACTGGAACTGTGCATCATTTAGTCAACGCCGACCCATTCTTGAAAAACTACTCTACGGAAACGATATTGTAGT
>JACEFZ010005950.1:0-37772 GCA_014155875.1 Cepaea nemoralis | reverse complement strand
TACCAAGGTCGGAGAAATTTAAAACGTCAACAGTGGTACAAAGGGCATATATCACCCATCATGGGTGGAGACAGTGGTGCAAGGGGCATACATCATGCATCAGGGGTGGACACAATGGTACGGGGGGCATACATTATCCATCAGGGGTGGACACAGTGGTACGAAGAGGCATATATCACCCATCAGGGGTGGACACAGTGGTACGGGGGTCATACATCATTCATCAGGGGTGGACACAGTGGTGCGGAGGGCATACATCATTCATCAGAGGTGGACACAGTAGTGCGGAGGGCATACATCACCCATCAGGGGTGTACTCAATGGAACGGGAAAATGGGGGGGGGGGCATACATCATTCATCAAGGGTGGACACAGTATTATGGAAGCCATACATAATCCATTATGGTTGGAGTCGCGGCTGTGGTGTTACACTATCCCCCTCCGGTTCATAAGTTATAGTGTTCATTCCCAGCTTACGCTGGCAATTTTACAAAGAGCTATTAATACCTCAAATCTCTCGCATAGTCAGAGCCTATCCTTCTCGGATTAAGGCGAAAAACATATGTTGTGCATTTTACAATACCACGACAGTGGCAAATCGCAAAGAGTAGGCCGTAAAGCCGCCGCCCATGCAAACTTTAGGGACGAAAACCTACCCACAGGTAGATAGAGCCACATACCTTTGGGTGGAATCTGTCTAGAGGAAGCCAGCCTTACACAAATCAGTGCCCAAGCCAGGCACACTGAGTGTCAACAACCAATGTTTCAGGCATCATAGGATTACTTCTCCCACACCACACAAGAAACTTGCAAGTCGTGTGAGAGGAAATGAATGATACATTTTATTGCCGTTGGCTCTTTACAATTACAAAACAGTCGCTATCAAATCACACACAAAGCCACAGAATTGCCTATCACTAGTTTCCTAACCCTATTGCTAATCTCTATCTATTTGGCTACACAAAACTCCTATCAACACTAAACGATCTGCTCGCTACGAAGTCAGTCCCCAGTCTGACTTTTCTACTTGCGTGGCTACACAGCACGCGGAAGGACCTTGATGCGTCCTTCGGCTTTTTGCGTGCCGTTACATTCAGCACGCTTATATTAGCTGTCTCCTATTGAGTGGCAATCGTGGCTATCACGTAGGCGTGATTCTGTCGTGACCAGAGTGCTAACTATCTGGTCGACGTCTCCGTGTCTCATGAGAGAACTAGTTAATAGTCCCCCATTCTATCACCTACCCTGCCCTTATATCGGGGCACTGTATTACCTCTAATCTACTTGAGGTTGACCACTCTTCCCGGTGGTCTTCTATCTTGAGGCAGACCTCCGGCCTCTATGTTTCAGTCTTTGACACACACCCTCCCCTCCTGTGTTGCGTCATCAACTTTGACTCATTGGTTGTGACGCAAGAGGTTTCTAAAAAATTAGTGTATCTAATTTTTGTCAAAGACTGCTGATAACCTGGCTTTGGGTAACTCAATAGACTTCTACTGACTATTGTCACAATGTAGTATCACTTTACTTGGCTACTGGCAATCGCCACAAACTTGTCTGGTTGGCGTGAGCCCTCTTCTCAATCGCAATATTATATTAATTAGAGGTATGTCTGAACCGGACCGTTGTCTTATAAGACCTGCCCTCAAATAGTAAATTAACTCACTACCCATACAAAGTTGACTTTCTTAGGGTCAACACATGAATTGCTTCATGTCCCCCATATAATATTAAACAACCATTACACAAGCTGTGTGCGACAGGCTTTACCTATTTCGCTTCCGCGTGTAAAGTTATCTTTCACTGTTAAGTTAGTGTTTCGTCGTCTATTATGTCCCCTGACCCGGAGTTATCTCCCTTTGATCTACAAAAAATGTATGCAATTTATATGTTTGTTTTCCTGGATGTTTGCGTGTTTGGATCTAACTAATAGTATAATCTAACTTCTAACATGTGTATCTAACTATCATGTGTATGTAAGTTAGTTTTCAAGTGCCATAATTCGGTTAAATGTGGCCACAAACAAGTGTATAACACTAATTCGTGACTACGTTTCCGTCTTATGAGACTTAAAATACTTTCTCTAAGATCTATACTAAACTACACACAACACATTCACGACAAGCACATTTTCAACATCGAAAGCAAACATTTGACGCAGACAAAAATAAAAAGTCGCGTTGAGCGGCAGAAAAAAATCCGCTGACTGATCTCACTCTCTCTTGTATAATTTACATTTGCTCTCCCTTTCACACTTCTGTCACACATCTTTTACCCTTACTTCTGTCACACATCTTTTACCCTCACAATTATTTAAAAACCTTGGAGTGACACTGTACAAGTTTGGCTCAGTTTGACAAAGTTGAGCTCAATGACTGTGCGTAAATTGCTGCACGAGTCATGTATTTACAACATATTTACATGTAAGAGAAAGGGTTGATGGTTTGTACCCTGGTATTATTAACCACTATATTCTACTGCAATAATACTCTAAATACTGACATCCTAATACTAGTTCTATAAATATGTATTTAATGTGTTACCTATTTTAATCTATTTTGCCACATTAATCCTAATATTTATCTAATTTAAGGGACGTAATCTAACTATTTAAAATGAAATTGATGTGAGATGAGTTATGTACCTTTCTGAATGGGTAATGTGAAATGTAATAAATTATGTACCTTTCTAACATGGGTAATGTGAAATATAACAAAATTCTAACTAATGTTTTTAAATGAAAAAAATATATGATTGATATTCTTACTCTAAATGGTGTAAATGATGTATGTTTACTTGTATAATCCTTTTATCCTATTACGGTGTAAACTAATTATAATACTAAATGATAACGTTTGTTAAATGGACTGGTTCATTAAGATGGAATGAACTCAAGTGAAATGAACCTAAGTGAAATGTAACAAACTAAATGGTAATATTACTATCTAAATTTAATCCTAGTTTATATTTAGCTGTTATTACGTTTAAATTACTATCCTAATCTACTTTTAAGCTAAGTAAGTGGGTGAATTAATGATCTATCTAAACTAACTGAAAACTATTATATGTACTAAATCTTACATATATGTTAGAGTGATATAATCTACTATAATTTATCACTATATTAAAATATTATAATACATATCACAATCAGTATATATATATACATGGTATTCAATTACCTCAGGTCAGTTGTTGTCTTAATGTTTAGAAATTGCTTTCATAGGCATACTCTATATACACAATTGGCCTGGGTATATGAAATACATTACACAGTCATACTTGTGTCCTATGGGTATTGCATCTGTAGAGTTCGCTTGTGTCGTAGACCAGTATTTTCGTGTCTGTATTTATGTACTGTTCTGACACTGTTCTTCTATGCTTATACAGATGGTTCACCGGCACACATATGAAGCTTAGTATATAACGAGCTGTCTCAGTTCACACGGTGATATACTTGTTTTCGAAGCACAGTTCTTATGTTGAAGTCTACGGACACATGGTAGTTCACTGTTCTTAGTACATGGTTCAGAACATAATGTCTATGTATTCGTAAAATATCTCACATAGAATATTCTAATGTACTAATTTAACATCTATTACTCTACACTCTTATGTGGAATCTCCGGTATTTCTACCTCAGATGGTCGACTAAGGGTATCAGCCAGAATGTTGTCCTTACCCTTAATATGCTCTATACTAAAAGTATAGTTTTGTAGTATTAGCGACCACCTGTATATACGGTCATTCCGATGCACACCACTTTGTATGACCGTGATTGGGGAGTTGTCAGTCTGGACAACGAAGTGAACACCCGCTAGAAATCGATGGAGCTTTCTCACCGCATAGATGACGCTTAGGGCTTCCAACTCTGATATGGAATATCTGGACTCAGCAGGTGTGATCTTACGGCTCACGTAGCAAATCGGATGGAAGATGCCATCATAAAATTGGCCTAGTACTGCAGCGATGGAGATTCTGCTGGCATCTGTCCTAAGATAATAAACGAGCCTAGGATTAGGCAAGCGAAGGATTGGTACATTACTAAACAGGATTTTCAATTTTGACAATGCAGAAATTAATAATGCATCTTTGACATCTAATTTTACAGATGCTTTTAAAACATTGGAAAATACACTTGTAATTTCCGCTAAGTTTGGTATGAATTTGCTATAGTAATTTACTAATCCCAAAAGGCTTCTGACCTGCTTCTTTGTGGTAGGCATGGTCAGGTTCATAATTTTGGTAATAATTCTATTGTCAGTCTTAAGTTGACCTTGTGAAATGACATGACCCAAAAAATCAATTTCTTTTAGACCCAATTCGACTTTGCTCGGTTTGACAGTGAGACCGAAGAGTCGCAACCTATCGAAGACATGTCTTAGTTTCAGTAAGTGTGTTGTCCAGTCATCAGTATGGACACATATATCATCTATATAAGTCACTGTATTCGTCACTCCATGAAGTAGATCTCTAGTTAAGCGTACGAAAGTGGCAGGAGCGTTTCGAAGTCCGAAAGGAAGAAAACGCCACTCGTACAGTCCTAAAGGTGTTGAAAAAGCAGTAAGATGAATGGATTGAGTTTGCATAGGGACCTGCCAATATCCCTTAGTAAGATCTAATTTAGAAAAGATTTTGGAGGTGGACATGTCAAGAATAAGATCTTCGCAGGAAGGAATTGGTTCTGCGTCGATCTTAGTGACGTTGTTGAGCTTTCGATAGTCCACACACAAACGAATTGTGGAGTCTTTTTTCTTAACTAGGACGATTGGAAAGGAGTACTCAGATGTAGGATTTCTGGATGATCCCACTAGCTTCTAAATTAAGAATTTCCTTATTTAGACTTTCTCTATAGCTGAGTGGGATAGAGTACGGCCTGCATTTGATAGGCTTAGAGTCCGAAAGAAGAATGGAGTGCTCGATTCTGTCCGTCCTACCTGGAATGTCAGAAAATATGTCTTTATACTCCGTCACTAATTCTACTAATTGTCGTCGTTGACTGTCTGTTAGTCCCTGTTCTATCCGTATGCTATCTAATGTCGCAGTCTTGTCTACAATGGGAACAGGTAGTTCCATTCCGTCGTCGTCTACCTGATTCAGTACGGTGGTGGTGCTAAGTGCGTATTCTGTAAGCTCACTAGGTGTATGGATATCGTCGGATTTGCCAGTCTCGCTAACTAGTGTAGTTGCGTTGTGTATGTCTGTCGTCTGATCACTAGGTGTGGGTGCACTGTGTTCGTCTGTCTCTACTTCTGTCTCTTGTCGTGAAAAGTAAGGTTTCAACATGTTGACATGGAATATCTTTAAGTGTCCGTTTATCGATATTTCATAGTCAACATCTGAAATTTTACGCACCACCTTGAATGGCCCTTGCCATGAGGTCAATAATAAATTTCGTTTGTCTGGAAGTAACAAAAGTATGTCTTGATCTGGTTCAAGATCAATTGTTCTCGCACCTTTGTTTGCGTATTGGCGGTAGATTTGACCCTTCCTCTCCAAAGCTGCCTTAGCTATAATACACGATTTCATGATTTTGTCTCGTGTTTCTGTCACCATTTCATAAGGTGTTTTTGGGGTTGGAATTTCAATGGAATTAGTTATTACCTGATGGTAAATGGTTAGGGGTCCACGTGGGTTAGCCCCGTATACTAATTCAAACGGTGAGAAACCCGTGCTTGAATGGGGAATCTCCCGATAGGCAAACAGCACTGTTGGTAACAGTGTATCCCAATCAGCTGGGTTTTCTGCTGTCACCTTAGCCAGCATATGCTTAAGATCTCCGTTAATTTTCTCTACTATCCCATTGCTGGCTGGATGGTACGCTGTTGTAAAATGCTGTTTAATCCCTAACATTTTTGTAAGGGCTTGCGTTGCAGCCGATATGAATTGAGTTCCACGATCGGATAAGATGGTACGTGGAAATCCGAATCGTGAGAACAGGTGTAGAAATACATTGGCAACAGTCTTTGGAGGTGATGTATTTCAAAGCTACTGCCTCAACCCACCTTGAACATAGGTCGACCATCGTTAATATGAAGCGATTTCCTTTGCTGGACACCTGATTCAGGGGTCCAACAATATCTACCGCCACACTTTCAAATGGCCTAGAAGCCAGTGTAGAAGGTTGTACTTCAGCTGTAGGATGTTTACCCTTACGTACTAATTGTTGACAGACATTACAAGAACGACAAAATAATTTTATATCATTGCAAAAACCTGGCCAATAAAAATGAGCCTGAATTCTGGCCCTGGTTTTGTCGTATGCAAGGTGACCAGCAAACGGTGACTCATGTGCAATCTTTAGCACAGTTAGGCGGTGTTGTACAGGTAACACCGTTTGCTGAATCTCATGGTTACCAGTTGTATAATACCTAGTAAGAATGCCATTATTAAGTCTAAAGAACCATGATGCGTTTTTGGTCACTTTGGCTCTTTCTTTCAATAATTTTAAATATGGAGACACACTAGGATCAGCTTTCTGCTGTTCTATAAATTTTTGTCTGGTGGTATCATCTGTGCTAGTTGGGGAAAGCAACAGTAGTCTCTCATTTTGTAGTGTGTCTTGATGTTTTATAGCGTCTGCTCTGGTTGTTGCATTAGCTACATTTAATTTTTCCCATGCAGCTATTTCATCGCTAGTACATTGTTTCAATTGGGGTAAGCAACCCAAAATTAAATCAGTACAAGGGTTGTCAAGTATTGCACAAGTAAAGGTACCAGAAAGGAAAGGAGTGTTAATACGGGCTTTGGCCAAAGGGTAAATTTCAATGTTACCCGAAAAGGTTCGGCATTTGACAGAGTCACCTGTATAATCATCTGGACTCACCAGTTCCTTTCTAAGTACCAATAAGGGTGCTGCCGCTGTCCAGCAAACATAGGCATGGTCTATCGTTGACCATTGCATTGTGGAACACCAAATTGCCTCTGGAGGCTAAGGCTGCATTTACACTCTCAGTTGAGAATGGTACTGTATGTCCACATTCTAATTTTCCGTCTGCATGAAATTGGTGACATCGTTCACAACTGTCAAAGCTCAATATATCGTTTACACAACACACATCTTCAGATTGGTTAACAGGTAATTCATTTTCAACTTCACACTCAGTCTCACTACCACTATCAGAAGATGTATCAATCAAAATAGCATTGTTGGCTTTCATACGTTGGCGGCCCAGGCACTTATTTGAATAATGGCCGTAGCTGGAACAAAAGAAGCATTTGATTGCACGCCTGTATGCAGATCTTTTGTTTTGTTGCTTCTTAATAACATTTTCAAGATGTGCCGGATAGTTTGGCGATTTATCACACATAGAATAAGTGTCATGCAAAAGTTGACAGTAGATACATTTTGACACTTTCCTATCTTTCTTGTCGACTCTATGAAATGGTTTTCTATTACTTTGATAGTTTTTAGGTTGGTCCTTTACAAAAGAAACTACTTCAGAGTCATTTGAAGTCTTAAAAATATCTCTATTTGAAGAAAAATATGCAGAGCCTTTCTTTTCGAATTGTTCTATGTTCTCAATGTCTGACTGCTGCAGGAATTTAGCAAACGGAGATGGTATAGTGGATATGACTTTATCCATGGCTATTAAATTTTTAAGTCTGTCAAAGTCTTTTCCTATGTTAGCTGCTTTAAGCCACCTATCTAGTACACTTTGCACATTTGAGACGTAATCAATGAAAGTCTCACTAGGTTTTGGTTTTAAATTTGAGAACTGAACCTGATACCCAGGGGCATCAAGTAAAAAGTGTTGCATTATCCTATCATGGATGTACTGATAGTTAGATCTAAGATCAGTTGGTATTGATTCTATCACTTTAAGGGGCTCACCACTCAGGTTCTTCATATAAATCATAGCCCACATCTCTATTGGAACTTGGTGGTATTTAAACTGATACTCGACATTTTCTGTCCAGGCTGATATGGAATCTTCTTTACAATATGGTTTGATAATATTTTTGTATTTGTTGAACTTATTTTCTTCTTGTTGACTTTTTAGTTTAGTAGCAGAGATCTCTACGTGTGAGTCTACATCCATACCTTTCATCTTTAACTGTGTCTCTGATTCTACTTGTATTTGTTTTTCCTTAACTCTTGCCATTTCATCTATCTCTTTTTGCTTTAGTTCTCTCTCCTGATCTAATTGCTTTTGCTTTAATTCTTTCTCTTGATCTAATTGCTTTTGTTTAATTATCCTTATCTATCTGTTCTGAATGTTTGAGCTTAATCTCCTTATCCTGTTCTAATTGTTTCTGTTTTAATTCTAATTCTTTATGTTTATTTATCTCAGCTAGTTCTATCTGGTGTTGTCTTTCTTGTGCACGTTCATCTCTCTCAGCATCTTTTGCTTCTTTAAGTTTTTGATCAGCATATTGTTCTAGCTCCTTTCCTGTGTATTGTAACTCTTTACCTGATTTTATGAAATCAGCTAAAGTAGCCATGTTGTTGGGTAATTGGCTAGTGTTAACAGGCACTGACCTCTTTAATCACTTATTTATCTTTGATATGTTATGTTTCTTATTATCTGAGCACTTTAAATTGTACGCTTTGTTTATAACCTGGAAAATTTTATCCTGAAAAAAAAAAAACAGAGCACAAAAATATGCTAATGCATCACACGCTGAAAAAGAGATGCACTATTAATCACATTGCATGCCAAATATATTGAGTATACTCAGCTTAATGTTCCCGAGAATCAGGAACACCAATCCGGTAACACAGGTCACCTCGTTTGGCACTTCGGCATACACACGAGTTTTCTAATCAGCTGTTGTTCACCCTGGTTCACAGAGCAGCAACAATTAACAAATAGTAAACGACATATAATATTCTCGACAATTTAGTACAATCACAATGGCATGCCCACGTACAAACAGAATATAGTTTAATTAATATTAAATTGTCAATGTCCTGTCTTCGTTCTACCGTTTTATGCCTTTCGTTACTAACCTAGTTTAATCTATGGAAGTGTTGTGCAGACCAAGTCTAATTTGCATAGCCAAAAGTAGTGCCATCGCGACGGTAAACAAATAGAAAAAGTACGAAAAAAATTCAATAACTGCTTTCAAATAAATAAAAATATAATAATAATGTTTAAATAACTAAATATATTCAATTACTAACTTAAATAAACAAATAATAGTTAATATAACGCACAGATTCAGGCGGGCAGCAGCTTGACGATTTGTAAACAATCAGATGCTGAATGCTAATGGCGTAGAACAACTGCTTGTCAATCGTAATACGTCAGAGGCGCAGCGCTATTTTTAGCTTGCAAAAATCGATAATGTTGCTGGCCTGTGTATCGCTCCGCCATGAATCTTATTTGATAGTTATTCATAAACAAATCAATAATTACATAAATAAATGAAAGAAAATAACAATATGAATACTTACAACTTTGAAGAACACATGATTAAGTACATAATATTTTAATAAACACAAATAAGCATTATTTTGTCACGATAGGCACAGTTTAGCTCGCAACTCGTTCTAGTCTGCACACGTCATCAGTCACTGACACAAATTAAACCTGTAATTCACTATTCGTAACCTTAGTCTAGAGCCGTGGGTAAGTGTAATAGCTTGAACATTTGTCCAAGCCACACTTCTGACACCACATTAATCCTCGCCTGTCAACAACCAATGTTTCAGGCATCATCGGATTACTTCTCCCACACCACACAAGAAACTTGCAAGTCGTGTGAGAGGAAATGAATGATACATTTTATTGCCGTTGGCTCTTTACAATTACAAAACAGTCGCTATCAAATCACACACAAAGCCACAGAATTGCCTATCACTAGTTTCCTAACCCTATTGCTAATCTCTATCTATTTGGCTACACAAAACTCCTATCAACACTAAACGATCTGCTCGCTACGAAGTCAGTCCCCAGTCTGACTTTTCTACTCGCGTGGCTACACAGCACGCGGAAGGACCTTGATGCGTCCTTCGGCTTTTTGCGTGCCGTTACATTCAGCACGCTTATATTAGCTGTCTCCTATTGAGTGGCAATCGTGGCTATCACGTAGGCGTGATTCTGTCGTGACCAGAGTGCTAACTATCTGGTCGACGTCTCCGTGTCTCATGAGAGAACTAGTTAATAGTCCCCCATTCTATCACCTACCCTGCCCTTATATCGGGGCACTGTATTACCTCTAATCTACTTGAGGTTGACCACTCTTCCCGGTGGTCTTCTATCTTGAGGCAGACCTCCGGCCTCTATGTTTCAGTCTTTGACAGGATTAAGGCGAAAAACATATGTTGTGCATTTTACAATACCACGACAGTGGCAAATCGCAAAGAGTAGGCCGTAAAGCCGCCGCCCATGCAAACTTTAGGGACGAAAACCTACCCACAGGTAGATAGAGCCACATACCTTTGGGTGGAATCTGTCTAGAGGGAGCCAACCTTACACAAATCAGTGCCCAAGCCAGGCACACTGAGCTTTGAACGCTTAACTACGTGGCTTTAAAAAAATGTCGCTTAAAAGTCGACAGGGTCGACTTCATTGCACCGGGTTTTATACCATATGGCTCAATCTCTTTCCGCAGAGCGGAAAGCGCCGCACAAAGCACGAAATCCGTAGCTCCAGCAACGACCCCCAGGAGTCTCCGAACACTCACTCGTGACGATCACTCGTGAACAGAAGGACGCGGCCTGGAATCGAACCCACAACCTTCGGAGCCCGAGTCAGACGGCTTGACCACTTCGCCACGGAGTCTCCCAAACATAACTACGTGTGATATACTACCTTGAAAATGGCACGGGGAGACTTCACATAAAAACCTTAAAAGTGTGATAGAAAGTACAATAACCATGCCATTGTCTTGTAACCTGTCAATATTGTCGTCAAATATATCAAGAGTGTTAAGCACGTGACATCACGGTGCAGACGGATACGCGGACGTCATAACGACAATTTAAAGATGGCCATCCATATGTTGACATGCTCCAAAGAGGAGCAGCGTTCTGTTATCCGCTTTTTTTTTTTTTTTTTTGTAATCAGTGGTGGGGTGAAACGTATAGAAACTCATCGGCGAATGAAGGTCCTGTCAGTCTAGCTAGTGTATGAGTGGAGTAGGAAGTTCCAAATCGGTGTTGCTTCTGTGACAGACTGTTCACCGGGTTAGCACACCGAATAGTGACGCCAGAATCTTTTTTTTTTTTCTTTTCTACATGAATCCAAGCACTTTATCGTTGCATTGGAAGCAGTGGTGACTACATCGAAAAATTATATATTTGTTCTTTATTTTTTCAGGCTACGTAAATTCACCACACACAAAAAACACGTATTTATTTTTTCATTTGAAGCCCCCTTGTATATAGCTAGAGTTAACACACGGGTTAATATTCTGTGACTTAGCCAAATCACATCCAGTGGCCTGTGTAAGATTGAGAAAAAAGAGTTAATGTCGAGCTTGGGGTAGAAATAGGTTTGGATTGTCTGTTGGTTAAAGAATCACTTTCACTACGCCCGTATATCGCCATAAGTGTTCCAGCCTCCTCCGTAAAAGATCACCAAAGATAATCTCAAGACAGTACATCAACTCCGTAGCACCAGAGAGGTTCCAAATACAGTGTAAACCGCTTAAGGTGATATCGGATGTAGCGACTTTCTGTTGTGAAGAACAATATTGTATTGTACTTTTTTAATGCATCACTATATGTTTGAATTGTTATAAGAGGATTTCTGATAAGAAGAACTATTTCTTGTGTCCCAGGTGAGTTCGCTTTATCAGGTCAGCGCTGTATATGTATTTCAGAATCACACATACTGTAAATATTCAGTGTGTGGGTGGGTTGTCTAGTTTTCAAATATAGCCCGGAATATGGCCTATTCGGTCTGCTGTTTTCGGTTTATTGTATTTGTCCGAGAAGACAAGACGTTGGATCCACTACCCTCAAAATGGGCCATCATCATCATTATGTCATGTTTTGCTATCTCGCTCGATCACCAGAATCGTGGATCAGCTCCGTATCTTTATCTCGACCATGCCATGTGGCCAATCCATCCAGATATTTACTTCGCTGCTTTCCATTGTTCTTGTCGCCTCAATCGTGCCAATTGTCACCAAGTTCTCTAATTTACTTCGTTTTATAATGTGTCCCAATTGTTTGTTATGCATACGTCTAATTTCTCTAATCAGTTTACTGTTTTCGTGTGTTTTTTGTACGACTTTCTCATTGTTTTTTTTTAGTCTGTCCATGGTATTCTTTACCCCAGAAACCACAATTCCATTATCATCTCCACCTGTCACATCCATACAAAAGTACAGGTTTTATGTGGCACTTCGACACTCAAGTTCATTTAGTGGTGTACTATTCTTTTCCTTCTATGAAATTATGATTTTATTTGTGTGTCACATGTTCATGGTATGCATATCTGCAGCTTTACATGTGTATGTTGAATGTCATGTTATTCTCTCTCTCTCTCTCTCTCTCTCTCTCTCTCTCTCTCTCTCTCTCTCTCTCTCTCTCTCTCTCTCTCTCCTCTCTCTCTCTATCTATCTCTGTCTATCTATCTCTCTCTCCCCTCTCTCTCTCCTCTCTCTCTTTTTTCCTCTCTCTCTCTCCTCTCTCTCTCTTCTCTCTCTCTATCTTTCTCTCTTCTCTCTCTATCTCTTTCTCTCTCCTCTCTCTCCTCTCTTTCTCTATCTCTCTTTCTCTCCTCTCTCTCTCTCTGCCTCTCCTCTCTCCTCTCTCTCTCTCTCTCTCTCTCTCTCTCTCTCTCTCTCTCTCTCTCTCTTGCCGACCCGGTGGTAATGGGTGTTATCAGCGACAGGATGGCTTCGAATTCTCTTCCCCCGGGAAGGTTAACCCGGTCAACAAATGTCCGCAGAAGTCGGATGTGTCGGCCTAACGGCGCAAGAACGCAGCTCTGCTGTAAACAGGCACAACGCAGTCACATCCGAAAAAAAAATCCGGATGAACGCAGAAGAAGAAGAAGACTTCTCTTCATTGCGTTATTCGTTCGTCCCCATATCGAAGATTTTACAACCGAAACGTGAGTGCTTTGTTTACACCTATGACGCAGAATCGTTCAAAACCTACAATTACGACAATACATGACATTCCGCAAAGCTTTTTCGTCATTCTACGATGTCATGAGATCGTAAAGTGACATCATAACCACATCACAAAAACACGTTATCATAACAGCACGGGGATAAAACCAAAGATACGAAGAAAGATTAGACTGCAGACTATATGTAAGATCTATACACATATGACCTGCAGCGGCAACCCGTGAGTGTTGTATAGATCTGAGGGCACATGCAGTGAGGTATAGATCAGAGTCCATGGAAGATCGCGAGCTAAATTGCTGCTAGTTTTCATTTAATAACTAGTTATCTCTTGTGGAGTCTCAAACCGTAGCGTACAATTTGAGGCACATCAAATAAACACTTTTTAATGTTAAAGTGAAAGTTGTTATTCTTTGAGTTTCTTCCCTAATAATTATATTCCCGTAACATTTCTTTCTGGCACGAGACTAACACACACTGCGATTACTTGTACTATTACCATGCAGAGATGGCAAGTGCACTCCGGGTATATAAACAGGTGCTCCGTTCATCGTCACCATCCTGTTCTCTGTAAAAAGGCGTAGGTATAGTTCTCTGTTCTTGCTGATCTAGATCAGTTGGCTTGAAGAAGTTGCATGAAGAATGACTTGCGCGATGAAGTGGATTAAAGTGAGGAAGAGTTGCGCAATTCGTCGACCACACTCTTTCACCTGAGACCATCTGGATCCAGTGGCAAAACATGTCAAGACGATCGGAGACGAATACAAGTTAAATGGATGACCGAGGCACTCTATGTGCCTTGCCGTGCTCATTACGTTCCACAGCGATTTGTAGGTAAACGCCGACACTCTGAGATGAGAGTTCGAAATCACCTGCAGACGATTTGGAACCAGACGACTTGCGGTGATTTCTTTGGCATGATTTACGGTCGTTTGGAAAACAATGGTAAACTACTGACCGTAACAATTTGCCTGGTTAAAATCGAGAAACGGCGAGTTAATCACAAACACCCCACAAATGCTGGTGTTGATTGCGATGCCCTGTAAATGACACGCAATTAACTTTTGATACACCTCTGTGGTGAGTTGAGTTGTGAGTCCAGAACACACATCACAGCAGTCAGGACATTATCATATATGCTCCGCATTTTCAACAGCCTGTGAAGAGTCGAAATACGAATGGTTCCAGTTAGTCTGATCCCTCAGAGTACTGACTGTTGGCCAGGTCGTCTGGTCATTCCCTGGCGCTCCACGTTCTCTAGACTGCCTAGTGGTGACAGTAGTCGCTTGAAAACTTGAAATACGTCAATGCGCTTCTCATGATTGCGTCATGGTATTATGTACTCTCTACTATCAATTAATCTAGTGCCGTCTCCACAATGGAGGTTGGCTGCAATGGATCTTCAACACCGTCTTTCAGTTGCATTGGTTGTATATTCTGTCAGACTGCTGTTCGTCCATCTCTTGATGGTATCTTCCCACTTGTATCGTTGTCTACCTCTTCCTCGCTTGCCTGCAATCTTACCCTCCAGTATGGGTGTTATAAGAATGTTGTGTAGTTTAACGGTGACGAAATATTTCACTTGCCTCTTTTTTATTTCTTTCATCATCTCTCTTTTAACTCCCAACTTTTCTAGAACCTCTGTCATTTAAAAAAAAAATAAACTGTCATGTACTGCCAGTATAGTATTAATTGTTATTGTTTCCATGACATAAGACATACTCTTCTGTTTATCCACATCTCTAAGGCCTCTATTCGACTTTCTAATTGCTTGTTCATTGTCCAGCCTTCCGCGCCATATGAGTTATGAACCCTACCATTCTCATCATCATCATCAAGTGTCATGCCGTCTGGCGTAGGCGTGCATGACTCTCCACAAATCTCGGTCTTTGGTTTTCTGGATCCACTCCGCTGTTGATATTCCTCCATGCCACCGTCTCAATTCATCCAGCATCATTACTCTTAGTTTGCCTCTCTTCCCCTCGATCTTTTCTGTTTGCACGATGTTCTTCATTGCCTCTCTTCTCATCACATGACCAAAGAAAAAGTTGTTTGTCTCTGTCTTATTGCTGTATATAATATTCTAGTTTCATTAGCCTCTTTCAGGTAGTAGTTGTTAGTTACTCTGGCAGTCCAAGGAATTCGCAACATTCGTGTCAGGAACCAAATCTCTGTTGCTTCCAATCTCATCCTAATGTTTTCATTTACATTGCAAGATTCACTGCCATAAGCAAAACAAGTTCCGTATAGCACTTCAGTACTCTCTTTCTTACATAAAATGATAGTGATTTATTGCATAAGATATTCTTCATTTTCTGAAATACAGCCAACCTTTGTTTGCCCTATTCTGCTCTTAATCTATGTTGTGCATCTTCCATCTGATGTTATAAACGAACTTAAGTATTAAAACTGTCCACTTGGTGTAGAATATTCTCTTCTATTTCTATTTCACATTTGGGTGTCACCTTTTACTTTCATGTCACCTACTGTTCTAGTGATGAAAAAGACTTTCTACACTTTCCTTAATGGAATCTCCGTAGTGAAATGGTTACGCCGCTGCCTCGTGCTCCGAAGGTTGTGAGTTCGATTCCGGGCTATGTCGTTCTGTTCACGTGTGCAGTTTTCTCGGAGACTCCTGGGAGTCGTCGCTGGAGCTACGGAGTTCGTGTTTTATGCCGAAAGAGACCGAACCATATGTGATTAAACCCGGCGCAATGAAGTCGATCATTTAACAGAGCACCTGTATATATACCCGAAGTGCACCTGCCACCTCTGCATGGTAATAGTAGCATTAATTGCAATGTTAGTCTCGTGCCATAAAGAAATGTTATAGAAATATAATTATTAGGGAGGAAACGAAAAGAATAACAACTTTCAAATAAACCTTTAAACGTGTTTATTTAATGTGCCTCAAGACCTTTTTTTTTTAACCCCACTTACACAATTAACCCTTCTCTGTAGCTTCCATTTTCACCTCTTAAGATTTATGCAGCATCTGTAATCAACCTTTTCCTGCAACTTTTTACAGGGTCCCGTACCATATCGCCCCGTCTTTCCTCATAATACCATATTATTATGCGCTACACCAGCGGAAGATCACAGAAAATATAGGGCGATTACTCGCGATAAAGCTCTAAGGCTGAGCGCTTGCTTTGCCCAAAACGATGTTTGAATTCCTGATAAACTGACAACGTGTTTTCCCATGTAACTATATAAATAATGCTCACAAGGTTTGTAGAGTGGGGCGTCGGGGCCAAAGAATCACGCCAAACCTGGCTTCAATGATGTAATAAAAGAAATATTTCCCGCAGGAAAATATACATAAGTAAAATGGTTTTATGGAATCTCTTTGTGCTATACCGACAATATTATTTTTTTTTAGATACAGGCGCCCGTTTGGTCCGTGGATGAAGATTCCTCGTGTTTTTCGTCATGTTTTATGTGCTGTTTTATTTCCCGCCCCTTTTTAGCTACTGTTTTCGCGAAATTAATTTTGGAAATGTGCTGCTAATGTTGTCCAGTTATTCTTGTAGAAAACTCTTCTCTGTTTTGCTTCATTTCTATTATGGATTATGAGGTGACTGCAGTGACTGTGTCTGTGTAACACATCCTACTTTTTTTAAAGGGGATTAAATGCGATAGGGTCCACTTCACAGTACAAGGTTGATCACATATGGATAGGTCTATTTTGTTTCAGAGCAGGCTGCCGAAAGCGCCGAACAGAGAACGAACGAACGAACGAACGAACGAACGAAGGAAAAAACAAACGAACTTTATTTTCAAAGGGTAACAAATTGGGCACGCAGGCCCGTCTTACATTCGGCCCTTCAATCACTTCATCTTTCATTCATCAATTGTGCATGTTACATTCACATAGGAAAAAAACATTATCAGATGAATTGTGTAAACATAAATAATGCATATTACCATGTTATGAGACAGGCAGACACACGTACACACGCACATTCATAAACATGCACGCACTGATACATACCTGCATGCATACTTACATCATTTGCACAAACTCTTACAGTTATGCACACACTCAATAACATACAAATACACACTCCCTCGCATATACTGCATGTATGCACACATACCGACACAAACATATACACATACATAGACGAATATACACACACATATCGCACACATCGCACACAAACACACACATACACATGGAAAGAAGATTGCGGCTCCGCCGGAGATCCCCAGGTTTCTGAGATAAATTTGCACCTGTGCACACAATGAGGAGTGCGGAAACGAACCTACAACCTTCGGAACGCAATGCGAACGGTTTGGCCTCTTGGCCACGGACCCCCCAGTTGGGGCAGACAAGAGACGACCGCACAGTGTGTGAATATATCACCTGTCAGTCACACAAGAGAGAAAGTTAGTTTCCACTGATGATAAATTAAATTAGTATATCACCTGTCTAGGTTGAAAGAGATGAGGTCAATTTCTAACTAGGACCCCCAAAAAAGTCGCTTAAAAGTCGACAGGGTCGACTTCATTGCACCGGGATTGTATCTCATATGGCTCGGTCTCTTTCCGCAGCGTGGAAAGCGTCGCACAAAGCACGAACTCCGTAGCTTCAGCGACAGCCCACAGGAGTCTCCGAAAAACTTCACTCGTGAACCGAAGGACACCACCCGGAATCAAACCCACAACCTTCGAAGCCCGAGTCAAACCGCTTGACCACTTCGCCACGGAGATTCTCTAACTAGGACAATTTAAGTTAATATATCAACTGTCTGGGGCAGAAGAAAATAGGTCAATTTCTAGCTAGGATAGATTATATTAGTATATCAACTGCCTGGGGCAGAGGAGAATAGGTCAATTTCCAACTAGGATAGATTAGTATGAGCCGGCTCCGTGGCCGAGGAGTTAGCAGCTTTCTCCGCAAACCCCGAATACTCTCGTCACGTGACGCGACGAGAATTAGCAGTGGTTCGAATCGCAAAAGTGACTTATGAGAGTATGGAGCCGGTCGCTCAGAAAGTCGTGGCCTGCTGATGAGCGTAATCTAGCCTAGGAATCAACATACAGCTGAAAGATGCTGGTGTTGACCGCAATATCCTGAAACAGGATGGAAACGCGGGAAAAAAAAATAGATTAGTATATCAACTGTCTGGGTTGAATTAGAGGAGGTCAATTTCCAATGAGGGTAGATTGGGTTAGTATATCAACTGACTTTTACAGAAGAAAAGAGGTCAGTTTCCAACTAGAATAGATTACGTTAGCACATAATCTATCTGGATTAAAAGAGAAGAGGTCAAATCCTAACTACGACTGATTAAGTTGGTATATCAACTGTCTGGGGCTGAGGAGAAGCGGTCAGTTTGCAAAGCGGAAATTGTTGATCAACTGTCTGGGACAGATGAGGGTTGAGCAAAAACAATCTATGAGAGAAGAGGTTAAATTCACATGCGAAGAGATTAAGTTAGTATATTACCTGTCTGGGTTGAAGGCAAGAGGTCAATATCCAAGGATGACATATTGGTTCGTTATAAACAATCTAGGGGAGGGTGGATCAAATTAAACAATAAGGACAAAGAAGATTAGTATACGAACTGTCTGGGACAGATGAGGGATCAGAAAAAAGCAACTTAAGAGAGGAGTACAGGGTAGGTTAGTTTATCAAGTGTCTGGGACATTAGAGTTAGCATCATCATGTGCCATGTCGGTAAGCGTGGGCGGTCATGTCTCGTCATCTCACTCGATCAACAGAGTCGTGGATAAGCTCAGTGTTCATGTCTCGACCGTGCCACATGGTCAAGCCATCCAGGTATTTACTTCCCTGCTTTCCTCTTGCTCTTTCCCCCTCAATCTTGCCAGTTGTCACCAAGTTCTCCAATTTATTTCTTCTCATAACGTGACCAAAAATGTTGACTGTCTACGCCTAATTTCTATAATCAGTTTACTATTTTCATTTGTTTCTTGTAGTACTTGGTCATTGGGTTTTCTGTCTGTCCATGGTATTCTTTGCATTTTCCTCAGAAACCATATTTCCACAGACATCAGATGTTCTTCAGCCTGTTTGCTCATTGTCCATGCTTCACACCCGTACAAAAGCACAGGTTCCATGTAGCATCTCAATACTCTTTTTGTCGTTGTAAATTACATCAATTTAATGGTCATTATGTTTTCCATCTTGCAAAAGGCTACCTTCACCAAGGCAATTCTTGTTCTAATCTCTTCAAGACATCACTAGTTCACAAGGCTCAATCTAAAGCAGAAATGGTTGCTTTATATTTAAGAGAGAAATAGTTCAGTGCACGGGGACCTGATAGGTTAGTATATCAACTGTCTGTCTTTTTAGACAACTTCTAGTGGAGTCAAACATAAACAAATCGGCGGAAGCCAAGGGGAAACCATCACTGTATTTTCCAAGATAATCATGCTTCAAGATAAAAACTGAACCATGTTGTGACAACCGGAACGATTTGTGGAAAGATATATAGAGGAAAACATCGTGTTAAACTTCTTTGACAGTCTTGTATCATGGCACAGAAGGTAGGCAACACATGAATTAATCCATGCCGTCGAAGGTCGCAATTTGTGCAGAAGCATGATCGTCCACGCGAGGGTCTTTTACTATTGTTACGTTACGTATACTTTTTGAGGCGTATTGGGTGTATGTTGCAAGCTCATCTTTACAAACCCATCGACACTCTATGGGTGATGTGGTTAGTACTGCGTCACCTTTACTTACCAGGGCAGTTTATGGGACCTACTTTATGGTGAATCGACGTGAATTCCTGGGTCAGTTTTAAAATCTGCCCCAGATGGGGATTTAAAAATATGACCCCGGGTCAGGCAGGCAAGCGTGCTAGCCAATGCGGCATCCGGGTTCGCAACATTTAAGTACTGCATATTAAAATGTCTAACCATATTTCTTTAGTATTTTTTTTTTTAATTCGCATATCCTTTTACAGGACATCGCTGTCAACAGCAGCATCTTTCAGCTGTCTGTTGATTTCTTGGCAAGATTACGCTCAGTAGTTTGCCATTGCTTTCTGAGCGGCCGGCTCAGTTATCCCGCAAGTCACCAGCGGGGGACGAACCGCTCCCAGTTTTCGCCCGCTACGAGACTGCGTGATAAACGGGATTACGGAGAAAGTGTTGTAACCCCTCGGCCAGAGAGACCGGCTTCTTTAGTATACTCTATCCAAATAGCCAAGCTCAAATAACACACTGTACGTTGTGTGACACAGAGACAACAGCTACTCAGGCCATGCACTGCTTGAAACAGAACGAATGAATGTCGAGAAGACAGCACGGGACGAGATCGAAAGAGTTAAATACATAGGTACATGACGCCCTGTTTAGGTAAAAAGTGAGAACATATAAAAACAAGTACTCGGCAACTAGATATAATGAAATGTTCAAACCTGTGTTTAGCAAATCTGTCTATGTAAATGTCAGCCACCTGACGTGAACTATGCGCGCGTACGATGGGGAGCACTTGCTTCGTGTTCCTTGTTGAAACAGGATTTAACAGTCGTTCCTTGTTGTAACAGAAGTTAACAGTTATAAAATATTACAACTTAGTTGTGTGTCCTTTACAGGCCGTCTAATGTGAATGTGTTGTCGTTGTTGTCGTTAGTAATCTATCGCATGTTTCCGGATCAACCCCAGAGACATACTGGTTAGAAAAAAAAATCCATTGCATGTTTCTGGATCAACCCTAGGGACATACTCGTTAGAAAAACAAATGCTTGCTTGCTTGCTTGTGTTCGTTGGCTTGAGCTCCAACGCGAAGTCCTGTATGTCGGATGAAGGCATCCTGTTGTCCAACATCAGGCTGACACTCTCCGACTTCGGAGGAATCGGCGATCCTAATGACTTTATCCAGGACCCCGAAGGGACCTGTTGCCCAGGACGCTCGACGAGGACGCGTCGATAGGTCTTGGCCAGTATATAACCCGGCCCTGGTGCCTTGGAAACACCTCTGCGTCCCAGAAAAACAAATAATCCATTGCATGTTTCTGGATCAACCCTAGAGGCATACTGGTTAATTAATCCAGCCACTGTTGAGGTTTCTTCTTCCTCTTCTTCGTTCATCCAGAGTTTTTTTTTTTTTTTTTCGGATGTGATTGCGTTGTGCCTGTTTACAGCAAAGCTGCGTTCTTGCTCCGTTAGGCCGACATATCCGACTTCTGCGGGCACTGTTGGGGTTTGAGTCAGACGGGTGTGTTGGTAGACAAAACGCCTTAACCACTTCTGACATCCTTATACAAAAGGTCTTCGTGGTTGAGCCGTCTGCCTCTTGTTGTGAAGGTCGTGGGATCATTTCCCGTACTTCGTCTTTCAGACTACGATGTAATGTTTTCAGAGACCCTTGGAGGGTTAACAATGGGGCTACGGGGTTCGTGCTGTGTGCGAAGCTCTCAACAAGCGGCTAGCATTTCGACGGAGCGAGACCCGGTTATATAGGAAAAACCCGTGGCAATGAGGTCGACCTTCTCGACTTTAGTACTGTAGTGAATTGGGTTGTGTTGTTGCGCCAAGCCTATGGCTCAGTACAAGCGACATCGACGAGCGTATTTTTGTTTTTCTGGTTTGTTATTCCCTAGCTTTTGACTGTCCCCAATCTACCTATAGGACAGCAGGTCTGCATATCTCTACGTCTGGCCACTACCCTTTGACCTGTCCGACGTGGGAGACCATACCAGTATCTGAGCTACCATAGGCATACCTCTTTGGGTCATTGTAATACGCAGGTCCTTCTAGCACAGTGGTTCTCAACCGGTGGGGAATCCCTTCCCCCCTCCCCCAGGGGGGAATTTTAAGGTTTCAAGGGGGGGGGGGTGTCGTGTCCTCCTTTAAAGTGTCGTCCCTGGAGTGAGGAGAGTCAACACCCACATTATATTTTTTTTTCCTTTATCAATATCCTGGAGAATCCACCAAACTTCCGTCCAACACACTCCATCAGCCCGTGGACACCTTTTCCTATCACTCTCTCACTGTTGTACTATGCCCCCCTCATACTTCCCCAACGCAACATACTCAACAACTCTTGCTTCTAAAAATTAATAAAGATTAATTTATTAAAAGAAAAGTGTAACGTATATGAGACGTGTAAGCGAAGAAAATGTGTGTCGTGTATTATAACATAAATGTATATGTCAGCCTTCAAAGTTCAGGATCATAGTGCACACATCATGGCAAGGATTACACGACATCACACGAGTCAGTACAATAGACCTCACCGAAGTCGTATCCTTCTCTCCAGACATGTCCTCCTCCAGGAGCTCTGATGACCATGAGATCTGAATCCCATGTAAATATATAATCCGTGGAAAAAAACTATTATTGTTCCTAACACAACGGTTCCTAATAGTTTTAGAGAAACCACGATCTCATAATTCTGCACAGTGAAAAATAATGGAACGCTGTCTCGTGAACATGACGGTTTCTTCTAGCGAAATGTTCTATATTTTCATTCTTAAACAGTCATAGTCTAGACTAAAATGGCTTGCTTTATTCACTAGATATAGTCTGAAAGTTATGATTTCCTAGATACGTGGAACAACTACACTTCAATGTTTGGTTTCATCTAATGTGAACATCAGTTCCTACTGATCTAGTTCCACATGGGCTGAACATCCATCACTTCAGGTGTGTTAACGATTGGTATTCACTCATGTAGGATACATATACCATTAGGCTCCACCGAGCAATGTGTATTAACTTCTTCCGTTGCAAAAGTTGCTGGCCCATCTCTCTACATCATAATTTATCCGGGATCGGATTTTTAGTGGTTCCGGGTTCTTCATTCCAACCAGAGGAACCTGTAAAATAAATCAAACAACCGGTGATAGCCTCCCCGTCACTGATCTCTACTAGATGATCGTGGCCATCGGCCTCGCTCAGAAAATACAGTGAACCTACTCTGTCAGAGACAGATGACTGAACACATAGGTTATCATCAGGCCAAGACAAGAAAACAAAAATCAACAAACAGAATGCGGAACCCCGCCCACCAGGGACACTTACGGGAAGATCCCAATTATCCCTCATTACTCAATTCTCAACTAGTAAAGCTTATCACACTTCACTAATCTATTTCCAACTAACAGAGTTAAGTATCACTCTCCTACTCTAGCTAGTTTTCCACTAACAGTGCTAATCATCACACTTTAGTTTTAACAAGGCTACAGCCTATATTAATTAGAACTAATTATAATAGGTTCTACCTTAGGCAAAACCGCCTCATTCCGGGATGGCTACTACACTTTGCCATAACGACACATGCTAGTTAATATTAAATTAATCTAACACTGTAGAGCTCTCCCACAAACACGTCCATCATAATCCACGGTTTTGGTCAACTCCCCATCTCCAATCATGGTTTTTGGCAAAACCTAAAATTGGCCAAGTGACGGTATTCTTCCGGTCCACACAGGTGTTATTTGGACATATCATCCATTGTCAAGAATCCATTTTCCCTGGCTTAGTCACTGTCAAAGTTGTCATCACTTGTTTTGACTCCCCCAACAAACTAACGAGTTACTGTATGATCCCAACAACAGTTTTCCCCAACAAGCTGCCAATCTTCTTGCTGTCCGGAAACTATAAATTGACAGACGGACTGTTTTCTTCCGAGCTGAGTACTTCCGCTTTCAATCCGCCCTGTTGATAAACTGTCAAAGCGATGCAGGGACTCATCTCACTCACTTCCAAATGTTCCCCTGTTGTCGACACTATTTACCGTCCTGGGGTTTTGACATCCGATTTGTTTTTTCTGTTAGTAAAATAGTTGTCGCTGGCAGATAGTCCGTTTAATCAGAAAGCCTCTATAATAATCAACTGGTTAAACGCAAGGTTTTATTTTGTGACAGGGGGAGTGAAGATTATTTCAAGATCGCGTTAATAGAAGAACCGATTACTTGATATTGTTTTTCCCTTTATACTTTACGGTTCTGTACGTCTCACCCTTCTAAAATTCAATTTATAAAGTAAGTAGACCCACAAATCACATTTTATGTGGACGTCTAGACTTGTTTTAGTATGTGGTTCCATTATTACTTATACTGTGTAGGAGCGGGGGCGGGGATTTTTAGTTAGGAAATACGAAAAAAAAAGGGGGGGGGGGAGAATGACGTTCAGAAAATATGGTGAAGGAGGGACACGGGCCAAAAAAGGTTGAGAACCACTGTTCTAGCACTTCAAGCTGGATATACAACAGAGGGGCAACACGACATTTGAGGACCTCTTTTAAAACCAGTCATCATCATGTGGCATGCCGATAAACCTGGGCGGTCATGTTTCGCCATCTCACACGATCACCATCTCACACGATCACCATCTCACACGATCACCATCTCACACGATCACCATAGGCGTTTGGTCTCTATCATGCTGCGTGGCCAAGCCATCCAGATACTTACTTCTCTGTCTTCCTCTTGTTCTTGTCCTCTAAATCTTGCCAGTTGTTACCAAGTTATCTGGTATATTTCTTCTCATAACCTGTCCAAAAAATTGTGACTTATAATTTCTCTAATCAGCTTAATGTTTTCATCTGCTTCTTGTGTGACTTCCTCATTCTTTTTTTCCCCCTGTTTTTTAATGGTATTCTTTGCATATTCTGCAGATACTACACTTCTACTGTCATTAAGTGTTTTTCAGCTTGTCTGCTCATTGTCCAAGCTACACATCCCCACAAAAATATAGATTCCATGTAGCACTTCAACACTCTTTTTCTCGTTGCGATTGACATCATTTTATTGGTCAGTATATTTTCCAATTTGCTAAAAGCTAACTTCGCCATAGCGAAACCAGTAGAACAATAAAAACAAAAGCACACTCAAAATAGACATTTGAGAGCAAGATGACGCAAAACACCCCGGCTTAAATAAAAAAACAAACACCTCATCCATAACTCATCCGAGCAACAACCGGCATGACGTGAACGCAAAATTGTTTCTATAAATAGAATCACAGAAACAGACAGAAAACATAATGCATCATCCAGGGTGCACAATAGAAAGAAGAAAATTGTTACCCAAAACTTGAACCGAAACGAACAAATTACTACAATTGGTTTCGTGTTGAAAATCCGTCCGCACATACTTCATTATGCGCCGTGACATTTATGCAACGTACCAAAGCTGTGCTTTAAATCACAGAACAGAAGCGTAAATAGGGAGTTTTTGATTATCAAAAACAACAAGTCTTGAGGGTGTTTTGTTTATCAAAAACAGCGCATGACAGGGGCGTCGCTGTGACGGTAGAGTATTTTTACGCGAGACAGTGTATCAGGGGCGCTGCAATATATGTAGGATGAAGGTAGGCTCAGATACCACCGTGGGGTATGACGTGAGAGTACGGCACATATACTAGGTCGCATTGTGATGAGATGTTGCATGTAGCTCATTTATTTAGCTTGTTTTTCAATAAGGCGAAACTAATTCAAACATTCATATGTTAATTATTCCAAATTACCATTGACCGTCGTTTAAATACAATGCAAGACATAGCTAACGCTTAACCATACTACATATCCTAAATCTTAGGATTTTTTTCCATATCCTTTTACAGGACATCGCTGTCAACACCAGCATCTTTCAGCTGTATATTGATCTCTTGGCAAGATTACGCTCAGTAGTTTGCCATTGCTTTCTGAGCGGCCGGCTCACATACCCCGTAAGTTACTGATGCGATTCGAACCACTGCTGATTCTCACCGTCATCACGTTACCGGCGAGAATATACGAGATTACGGAGAAAAGTCATAACCTCTAAGCCACGAAGCCGGCAAATCTTAGTATAGACCTGCACAAAACAAGCTTAGCGTACTCCGCAGCTCAGCTGTGGAACAATCTTCCCCAACATAAAAAATAACCAGAATCACTATACATACAACGCCAGCTATGTAAACATTGTATCAGTACAGACTATATGCCCCCTTCAAATATCCTAGCATACAAATCATTGTTATATCTTATTCTACGGTATATTTTTCTTGACCTTTTTAAAAAAAATTACCATTAAAAACTGTTTTCAAAATTCCCGAAGTAGATATCCGCCGTGGGTCTGTGACGGTCTAGTACCATCACATTTTGTAGCCCTGAATGCATGAAGGAATAGCTGGCCAACCTTTCCGAATCGAACCTTCGTCCAACATCGCTCTTGCTATTGTCAGGGCAACTTCCTAACCGTTACACAAACGCACCCGCTTACTATAATAATAATAATAATAAATATTAATTAGCCTTGGAGCATTGATTCGTGTACATGTCCTAGGCCAGAGGTTTTAGCGTTTTTTGGCCCATGCACTCCTTCACCATATGTTCTGAATGTCACCCCCCCCCCCCTTTTCCTATTTTCTCCCTATAAATCCCCCCCCCCCGCTCCTACACAGTATACATAAAAATGGAAGCTAAATTTAATAACACATACTAGAACAAGTCCAGACATCTACATAAAATGTGATTTGCGGTTCTACTTACGTTATAAAACGAATTTCAGAAGGGCAAGAAGTACAGAACCGTAAAGTATGGAGGGAAAAATAATATCAAGTAATCAGTTCTTGTATTAATGCGATCTTTAATAATCTTAACCCCATTCCCCCCCCCCCCCCCGGCGGGAATTCCCCACCGGTTGAGAACCACTTTCCTAGGCGTTTATAAGATATGTGTTGTTATTGTTGTTGTTGTTGTTGTTAGTGCTGTTGTTGCTTAAGATTAACATAATAAGAGATGCATGGATAAAATAATGTATGGAAAAAGCGAGACAAGAAGCCAACAATAATAGAATTGTCAGCGTGCCCAATTCTTAACACATTGAAGATAAAGTTCATTCTTTAGATCGATCGTCTGCTTGTTCGTTCATTCCCTGTAGTTCTCCTTGTCAGAGAAATTTTGGCTTCCCATGTTATGAACCTGCGTTTGACCGAGCCTAAAATATGTACCAGAAAATAAAGAAATGGGATCAGCAGCAAATTCCATGTACGAATCAAGGCATGTTACAGTGTCCTGTGTTACTTTATACTGTCCTAGAGACACAGATACAAGTTACTTGCATATTCTTTAAGGGACGTCGCAGTCAACCCCAGTATTTTTAGACTGTCGTTTCTTGGCAAGTTTACGTTCGATGGTTTGCCATTGTTTTCTGAACGCCCGTCACTCATACCATTGTATGAAAACTCGCGCATGGCGATCTGCTTCCATCTGGCCCGCAGCTGTGTTTCGAACGTGGGAATGTGAATTGTGTTCGTAACCCTTCCGTTCTCCAATTAATCACCTCAGTTGTGTCCTTGTTATCTCTTCTTCCTCATTTGTCCTTTATCCCATATGAGAGTATAGGCACTCATCCAACTCACGCCAAGCAGTCCTAACTGTTGCTATCTCCTCCAGCTTCCTCCATGTCCTCCCAGCAGTATTCATCTCTGTCTGTAATTCTCTTCCAGCACCGTGCGGTGAATTTTGTCAATATAATGCAAGTCTTCGAAATGCCGCCCCTTACGCGTTATTTTCTTTGAAAGTGCCTCCCCCTCATGAAGCCCCTTTACGGTGCCGCCTGATGTGGCCGCCTTTCTCTATCATAGCACGGCACGGCCCTGTTCTCTTCTATGTGTGATTGCATGTCTCCCGTTATTTCATTTGCCTTGTGTGTTCCAGGAGTGTCGAATTATATTGTCCTAGGGGTTTTTCAGTGTGTGCCCTATCCATCATCAGCGTCTTTTCCTCACCTCTTGATTCACTAGACTTTCTTTAGTTCTCACCATGAACTCTACATTGGTGATTCTGTCATACCATGTTATTCCCACTATTCTGCGCATACACTACTTAGTGAGTGTTTTGTAACTTACTTGTAATCGCTTTTTGTTTGTTTGCTTGCTTGCTTGCTTGTGTTCGTTGGCTTGAGCTCCAACGCGAAGTCCTGTATGTCGGATGAAGACATCCTGTTGTCCAACATCAGTGTGATGCCATACAGGACCTGAGTTTTGCGTGAGTATCCGTTGTCCCATGTCTGGCTTATTGGTGTGCAGACTGGTGGTTCCTCGCCGTACAGGCAGACACTCTCCGACTTCGGAGGAATCAGCGATCCTACTGACTTTAGCCAGGACCCCGAAGGGACCTGTTGCCCAGGACGCTCGACGAGGACGCGTCAATAGGTCTTGGCCTGTATATAACCCGGCCCTGGTGCCTTGGAAACACCTCTGCGTCCCTTTGTTTGTTTGTTTTTTTTTGCGTTTGCTAGCTTTGAATTCAAGCGTAGTCCATACACACTATTTATAGCAGTTATGGGCTGAATTTTGCGTGTGGATTAGCTTTACCTATTACCAGTATCTCTCGCCATCAGGCGAACCCACTCCGACTTCACACGTACTTGTAATTTACGTCCCCGCGTCAAGGACAACAGGTCAACATTTTAGTCCAGCTATCCGGTGAAGGGGGTTGAACCGTTAACCTCGGCATCAGCACACCGGATGTTTAAGAACACGGATTCTTACCCATTCGACCATGCGGACCTAGTTAATCGTTTTGTTATGTGCGTTCTGTTAATATATGTTGCTCAACCTAATTTAACCGATCCGTTGACAAGAAAAACGCAAGTTTCTCCGGCATCTCTGGACAATCTCCACAAAACAAAGAGAGCTAAATAGTTTTCTTCTAAAGTTTCATGGAAGATAACTCGCCAACATGACGGATGATTAATTTCTGAGAAGATTTAAAAAAAAAAAAATAGTGGATCTATACTGTCCAACTAGGAAACACGGGGTCAAAGCGTTAAGAAATTGTTGTACAACAAAATAGACATTAGAAGAATGCACAATGATAGGAAAATAATCTAAAAGGATTAATTTGAATATAGCTAATTAAGAGAAAGGAACATTCTGGCAATTATATGTTATGTATGTAACAAAATAAGGGTAATGGAAAAGATATACAGAACTTAGCTACACGATATAAAATCTCACAATGATTTGAAAAGAAGAATGATTGAAGACACGGCTCCTGAGAGAAGAGATAAGGGTCATCCGGTACGAGGATGGGCACGTAACATTGAAGACACCTTGGGCATGGAGGTGAGTGAAGCATGGGATCGAGAGTCAGGTTACTGGGCCGAGGTGAGAGCGGCGGTCTGTTATATGATAAAACAAACGTTGTCTTGTAGAAGTTTCCTGTTACGAGTTTGTGATGTGATAGCGCCATGACATTTTGTAGGCCTAGGGGAAGAATAAATTATGGAGTGGGACAGACAGAACTACAAAAATTAGATTTTTACCGCTAATCACTGGTATCATGAAGGCTAATAGACTACAATGGCTGGGGCATATAGAAAGAATGGAAGATAATAGGGAAACAAAACTCGCTTACACTCAGGAAATAAATGACCGTAGACCCCGAGGTAGACCAAGAAGGCGGTGGAGAGATAATATACATACAGACCTACAAGCACTTGGAATCAACGACTGGCAAGAGAAGGTCCACCAGAGAGACGAATGGAGACAGATTGTATTTGCAGCAAAGAACCTCAATGGCTCGGGATGCTGAAGAAGAAGAAGAAGATGCATCTTTCCTATTGCAACATACGCCTGTGAGACATGGACACTTACTAAACAAGCTGAACAGCGCATAAACGCCTTTGAATATAAATGTTATAGACGAGCTAAGAATATCTTGGGTAAAGAAAAGAACAAATGCATCCATACTACAAGAGTTGAATATTGAAGAAGGTTGGCTATTAAAGACGATAAAACAAAGAAAATTGAAATATTTCGGTCACTTGAAACGTCACGAAAGTTTGGAGAGAACAATAATGGAAGGGTATATGCCTGGGAAGAGAGGAAGAGGAAGGCCAAAGAGAAGATGGGTGCAGGATGTGGCGGATGATCTCCAGATGGGTGTATCAGACGCGGGACATCTTGCTTATGATCGAGAGGTTTTCTGGAAGGTTGTTATGGGAGCGAGGTTCTGCAAAGGACATGCTACTGAATGAATGAATGAATGAATGAATGAATGCATGAATGAATGAATGAGTGAGTGAATGAGGGGAAGAGGCGGCCGGTCTTTCCTTCACTTTGACAAGCGACGAGTTCGGGCATCGAACCCGCATCCGATCGTGCTCAGAGTATTACCAGCGTAGTTCACTGTCAACTTCGCTAACTCGCTCTTCCTACTATAATATCATCACGACGCGATATTAGAATTCTGTGTGTGAATAACAACACAACAGAAAGCTTACCTTAACGGCTATCCTCGCTTCAGAGGTCACAGATTGTGAGAATTGTATGGCTTTCCCCCCCCCCCCCCTTGGCCATGCGTGAGTGCTGAGGAAATAACAGGCTGATAGGCTGCAAGAAATGCACCTCTTGGTGGTAGATTACCTATGGACAAGGGAGAGGGTGTAGGCGCCTGTGAGACCAGGTGGAGAAGGAGGGGGAACAGACTGAGAACCTGTATGTGGAAAGTTTGATATTGCAGGAGATCGGCAGAGGTTCTGGAAGAATCTCAAAATTGAAAGGGAAGACGAGGAGAACTTTCAATTAGATAGCGGTAGGAGCTCTTCGCTGGCTGTTGAATGAGGGGACGGAGCGCGTATGGGAATGCCCTCATAGCAGTGATGTCTGTTCTTAGCTCACCTCAACAACTTAACTCAACTTACTGTCGTGTCCTCCTTTAAAGTGTCGTCCCTGGAGTGAGGAGATCCGACACCCACATTATAATATTTTTTTTCTCTCAATATTCTGGAGAATCCACCAGCTTCCGTCCAACACACTCCATCAGCCTATGGACACCTTTTCCTATCACTCTCTCACTGTCGTACTATGCCCCCTTCTCATACTTCCCCAACGCAACATACTCAACAACTCTTGCTTCTAAAAATTAATAAAGAGTAATTTATTAAAATAAAAGTGTAACGTATATGAGACGTGTATGTGAAGAAAATGTGTGACGTGTTCTATAAAGGGTGTAGACTCTGACTCTCAGACAGCAACCCAGTCAGCTGATCCCAGCAAAGATAGACCACAGCACGGTACGTCAGAACATGTACTTCTCACCCGTTGCCGAAACCATCTTGCCGGATACTGCTTTGCCTCTGTAGACCTCTGGTAATCCAATTTCATGAACATCCGAAATAGACACCGGTGGTATAAACAGTTAATCATGGACCGGTTGCACTCTACACAATGTCCGTTCCTAATGTTCCTAAACAAACTGCACAAGTCTTTTGCAGTGTGTACGCAGTTAGTTAGTTAGTTAGTTAGTCGACAGATCATCCTCGTTGCACATCGAACCATTCAGTCCATAAGTGCTAATTACTAATGTTAATTGTTACTGTACTAACACTAGGTACTCTTAGCCGGTTCTCGGTTCGTTACTACTGTCTGATGCTGTGTGGTGCATCAGTATGCATCACTCTCTTTGATGAATCAATTTCCTTCTAGCGTAAGTTACGTTTCTGTATGCAACTTTATTGACTCTTGAACTGGTGTTCTTCAGAATGGGTTTTTTAATTCTTTCTCAAAACTTGTAGAGTTTCCTTGGATCTGGTAGGGAACCTAGGATAGAAACAACACATCTGGTGATAGTACTAGTCACTGATCCCTTCGGCTGAGTGTAAGCCTATCACCTTGCTTAATGATCTTTAGCTAACTAGACTTAGTCATAGAGCAGATTAGCTACCCACCTAGAGCCGAATCAGGCTATGACAAAGAAAAAATATCAGCAAACAGAATGCGGAACCCCGCCCACCAGGGACACCTACGGGAAGATCCCAATTATCCCTCATTGCTCAATTCTCAACTAGTAAAGCTTATCAACACTTCACTAATCTATTTTAGCTAACAGAGCCAAGTATCACTTCACTACTCTAGCTAGTTTCCACTAACAGTGCTAATCATCACACTATAGTTTAACAAGGCTACTGCCTAAAGTAATTATAACGAATATATTATAATAGGTTATACCTTAAATGGCACTACTGCAGTCCTATCAATCATATCTACATCTGCCATTATAGGCACGTGCAAAATTAAGTCACTAATTAACACACGGTAGATATTATTTCCACTAAGCACTGCAGTGCCCTGGCACTCCAACTAGAGCATTATTCAAGTCCACCCTAGTTGATCTCAACTCGAGTTTATATGGCAAACTACCCAAGTTGGCCACGTGACGTTATCCTTCCTGTCCACACAGGTGGCACAGTGGCAAATCATCCCCTGTCAAGAACTATTTTCCTGGCTTAAATCCTGTCAAAGTTGTCAGTAATTGCCTAGATTCTCAAAACAAGCCAGCTAGTTTCTGTATACTCCCAACAAAGAGTTTCGATACCAAGCTGCCAATCATCTTGATGTTCCGGAAACCAAGAATTGACAGAGGCACTGTTTTCCGTACTAGGTACTTCCGTTTTACATCTGCCCCTGTGATCTCACGGCTTCCATCTGCATTCAAATGTTGACAAACTTGTCACTCTTCTGTTCCGTGGTGACAATCCCAGCAGCCATTTTCGTCTGATGTCCGGCCGTATAGATGACAAACGGAACCATTCCATATCCTAAGCTGACAATATATGTGATTCTACTTGTTAATGAACTGCCAACTCTGTGTATCCATTCCTTCTCACTCACCACCAAATGTGTATATGGGCTGACACGATGTAACCTGTACAGCTGTGTTTACTCTGTTAGTACGACTGTTGTGGCCCAGAAAATATATGCCACGCAAACGTCGGTATTATTATCTGGGTTAACTCAGGGCGCTCGTGACACTTACGTTAATGAAAAGAAAGGCTGTAGAGAAAATATATCAGATAATAAAGTAAAGTTTTATTAAGCGGTATTCGGCGCTAACAAAAGCAGGTAGTACCGTCTACAGTTATATGGTAGCTCAGTTATATCTGAGACCTGGCAGGTTATTAAGTTTCAGTAAGCAAACATCTCTATACATAATGAACAGAAAAGCAATGGAAAATATTATGACAACTAACAAGATCAACGGTAGAAGAATCAGAGGCCACCCGAGAGGAATGATGTTGGGTGGCCTAAGATGGTGGTATTGAGGAATATAAGCAATGGAATTGATTCAGAACAAGGACCGAGCCTTTGGAGACACAAGCACACTAGTCGTATCCAGCACCTAGGTCTTTCACTCACCTCAATCGGTATCAACAACAACAACAACAGCAGCAGCAACAACAACAACAACAACAACAACAACAACGACAAAAACATCAACAATGGCAACAAGAACAACAACAACAACAACAGCAAGAACAACAACAACAACAGCAAGAACAACAACAACAACAGCAGCAGCGGCAGCAACAACAACAAAAACAACAGCAACAACAACAACAACAACAACAACAACAATGTCTTGGTGAAACTACCTGCATGCTAACAATTATAGTGTTGGGAGTCTTCGTGGCCCAGTGGTTAAACCGCCTACGCCGGCCGCGGGTTCGTTTCATGACTCTGTCATTCAGTTCACTAGTCTCCTGGGATCGTCGCTGGAGCTACGGAGTTCGTGCTGTGTGCGACGCTTTTGGCAGGCAGCTCTGCGGAAAGGGACCGAGCTATGTGGGATATAACCCGGTGCAATGAAGTCGATAATCTCGGCCTTAAACGCCTATTTAATTATATTGTCTGAACACATAACCGCTCCAAAACATCATAAGGCAGAAAATATCATAGTAAACCATTGTCTATCGTGCACCACTTCATGCACACGAAACATAGAAGACACAGCTAATGTGTAAGCGACCCGCGCCCACAAAGGAAAAGCCGGGAAATAGGAGGAATGTATAGACTAGGGTGGTTCTACGTGGGTTCTTAGCTAATTCAGTGCCACAGGAAAAGAAGGCATTGATCAAACATGGTACACAACCAAACGGGCAAGTATTATATCAGTTTCCTTTCGCCTATCATTGAAATTGCAGAAGATACCACGAAACAAAACACATGACACGATGGCACTAGTATGGTGGTAAATCGTCCTTCTGTACAAATGGGAAAGAGTGAGGGGGTGTTCATCCGGATTATTTTTTTTTTTCGGACGTGATTGCGTTGTGCCTGTTTACAGCTGAGCTGCGTTCTTGCGCCGTTAGGCCGACACATCTGACTTCTGCGGGCATTTGTTGACCGGGTTAACCTTCCCGGGGAATCATTTGATCTTCTTACAGTCCATGCCGTGTGCTGTAGGTGATAAAGTCTGACCACAGCCTCCTGTCTCTTTTGTTGCCAGTCAATTCTGACACTGATGTTCCTCCATGCCATCATGTCATTGTATCCAGCATCTTCTCTCTTGGTCTTCACCTCCTTTTACTCCCCTACAATGTGAGTTCATGGTGTTGGCATATGTGGTTTTTTAAAGAACACGTATTTACTTGATAGTATTTTTTATCTCGACGTCGCGGTTCACCGGAAGTGTTCGTTTGGAAACTTAGATGGTGGGTTTACGGTTGAGTGAGGGGCCATATATGAAACATGTTATTATTGCTTTCTTGTGTGAATGAGTGAGAGAGAGAGAGAGAGAGAGAGAGAGAGTAGAGAGAGAGAGAGAGAGAGAGGGAGAGAGAGAGAGAGAGAGAGAGCGGGGTAGAGTGAGAAGGGGGAAGAGGGATAGAATAAGAATAGTGGCGAGGAATCTGTATGTGTGTGTGTGTTGAGAGAGAGAGAGAGAGCGAGAGAGAGAGAAAGAGAGAGAGAGAGAGAGAGTGAGTGAGTGGGGCAGACAGATAGAAGAGAGAGTAAGAGAAATAGGAAGTCAAAATAGAGAGAAAGAGAGAAGATATAGAGAGAAGAGAGAAACGAAATAGAAGAGGGAGAGAGAGAGAGAGAGAGAGAGAGAGAGAGAGAGAGAGAGAGAGAGAGAGAGAGAGAGAGAGAGAGAGAGAGAGAGAGAGAAACTGGTGACTTGGATAAGAATTCCCTGAAAACGCCGTTAACATGTAATGAATGTTATTATGCTTGGCTAGACGAAAAAGCTCATTCGCACACACATAACCATATGCCAGAACCACGTCATATGTGTGACCTCGAGGTTTCATTAATTCATCTAGTCAAGGATTCTCAAACTGGATGGTTCCTTCCCCATCGAGAGATAGAAAACATCTTTTAAAATAGGGGGTGTACATTTAGTATATGTATATGCGGTGAGAAGGGGGTTAGTTAGTTAGTTAGTTAGTCGCAGTTCCAACTTCACAGCAACGGGTCGTCCCCATTATGCTCCATTCCTGTGCCAGTGAATATCACACAAAACACTCCCCACTGCCCAATGTGAAAAGTGGAAAAGACAGGAGCCTCAACAAACAACAGCCCGCACAGATACACTGTGCATAATGCCGCCGCCAGAATGTCAACACAATAGCCCCCCCCCATCATCATAATCTTCCACTTTTGCCGTGAAGCGTCGTGGAGAGGGATAGTTGAGGTTTCAGCGCCCGATTGGTGATACTAGATAGTGACCGTACAATGTATTTGATTTCGTCAAACCGTTTTCTTCTCGGGTACCCTCTTGCTCTCGTATCAGCTCGTCTTTGGTGTAGCGCCACTGTTGGTAGCTGATTGTGTTACATTCAAATGAGATGACCGAACCATTTGATCTTCTGCCTTTCAATATAATAAAGAATTTAAATGGCAAGAGGGCCGACTGTATTGCGCCGGGTTGTATCCCAAATGGTTCTGCCTTTTTCCGCAGGGCGGCCTTCGGAATGTGTCATACAAAGTACGCACTCCGTAGTTCCAGCAACGACTCCCAGGAGTCTCCGAGAAAACTGCATTCGTGAACTGAATGACATGGCCCGGATTCGAACTCAACCATTCGGAGCTCGAGTCAGACGGCGCAACCTTTTAGCCACGGCGACTCCCATTTCAACATATGTATCACAGGGTGTTGATCCCACTGAACCGGGTATCATCATCTTTGACTCGGCCTCGGAAAGTTAAGTTGGCAGCTCTGCGAGCGATTACATCATGAAAGCGTCCAGTGGTCAGTTGCTGGAATCCCCTCGATGTGATAATTGTGTCATTGACCTAGGCTCGCAAGTCGACCCAGCTTAAACTAAGTACTGTGAAATGTCCCGGGATGTAAAGGTTGCCGGTGTGATACTGATAACGTTACTATTCCAGTGCCGACTGCTTAACACATATTTCGCTTGCTTCATACATCCAGTACGCTGATTGGCTTGGAAAGGGATTTACTTTACTTTACTTTACTTTACTTTACTTTACTTTACTTTACTTTACTTTACTTTACTTTACTTTACTTTACTTTACTTTACTTCACTTTACTTTACTTTACTTTACTTTACTTCGCTGTACTCTACTCTACTCCACTCTACTCTACTCTACTCTACTCTACTCTACTCTACTCTACTCTACTCTACTCTATTCTACTCTACAAATACGTGGAGAGAGGCAGCTAATCATGTTTCTTATGAGATAAGAGTGCCTAGCCTGCAGTAACTGGAGAACCACTGATCCCGTTTTTCCGTTCAGCAACATTTCTTTACTGAAGTAATTTGTCAAAATGTTTATCATCTGTCATTCACTGTCACTCTCCCGGCACCCTGTTTATCTTTGATTATTGACATGCAAATATCTGAAAGAGAACTAGCTTTAACGCGGTATCTAGTTCCTCGACTACCAGCCCAGTGCCTCAGAGTTTAAAACCTCCACCAAAACGGGATAGTTTTAAGGCTGCAAGCCTTCCGAGTCAATCAATCTCATCAAATAGATAGCAGAAAGAACATTGCCATAGAGGTTCAGAAAGCTCCTTGAAAGAGGCCGCATCAGTCGTTTGATCATGAAACTTTGAGTCCACCAACATCTCCTAGATCATTTTATTTTCTGTTCGCTAACTTTCAACTCAAGCGTAGTCAATACACGCGCTACTACTTTTTTAGTGTTAATGCACCGGACTGATTTTATGCATGCAGATTAGTTTTCCCTATTACCAGTGTCCTTATCCGTCAGGCGAACCCATTCCGACTTCAGATGTACTTGTACAGTCCCCAAGTCAAGGACGAGAAGTCAACATTTTAGTGCCAGCTGACCGATGTAAGGGTTGAACCTGCTAACTCGGCATATATTTATAAGCCACCCAGCAATTGATGATTGATATGGCCAATAGCTCACGGCTGAATCCTTTACTTCCTGGTCGTCATTTGGGTCGAGCTGAGAACAGACGTCAATTTGTTAACACATCTTAAACGCTATGGGATTCGAACATGCAGTCCACCGAGCCGGCCGGCAGTAGTGCTGTGTACTGATGTGGCTGCCCTTTCGTTATATCATCAAATGCCTGGCCGACTGGTCTGGTCGAACACGCTTGTCCACATGTTGCGATCTCCAACGGCATGTATCATTCAGTGTGTTGACTCCCTTTCATGTCATGTCACAAGAATTGTCTCTCCCTTTCTTCAACTATCTCTCTTTCCACAAATATTTCCCATATACATTCCCAGGACACTAGGAGTTAAAACAGATCTGTACATTCTATATATACCAGGGACTGAAGAAGAGGAGCTGAGAAGAATGCCGCCGGAACTCATTAATCTGTCAGAGGAGATATCGCGAAGCCAGGTGCACAGAGCTTCAGCAGCCGTTTCCAAGACTTGGTAAAGCGCCAGATCCATGAATACATCTGCGCCATGTCTTGGCCTGGGTCGTATTTCGGTTGTCATGGTGTTGTATGTAGGCTGTGGTGATGTACTTCCTTAAATCCTTTCTTTTCCAGGCAAAGAATAAATCTGGCACACAATCAACATCAGGTCGCGGAA
>JACEFZ010005949.1:0-75431 GCA_014155875.1 Cepaea nemoralis | reverse complement strand
ATATATATATAGGTATGTATATATGACTGTGTGTATATAGGTATGTATATATGACTGTGTGTATATAGGTATGTATATATGACTGTGTGTATATAGGTATGTATATATGACTGTGTGTATATAGGTATGTATATATGACTGTGTGTATATAGGTATGTATATATGACTGTGTGTATATAGGTATGTATATATGACTGTGTATATAGGTATGTATATATGACTGTGTGTATATAGGTATGTATATATGACTGTGTGTATATAGGTATGTATATATGACTGTGTGTATATAGGTATGTATATATGACTGTGTATATATAGGTATGTATATATGACTGTGTATATATAGTTATGTATATATGACTGTGTGTATATAGATTTGTATATATTGTTTTTTAATGTTTGCATATCCTTTACAGGACATTGCTGTCAACATCAATATCTTTCAGCTGATTGTTGATTTCTTGGCAAAATTACGCTCAGTAGTTTGCCATTGCTTTCTGAGCGACTGGCTCACATACCCTGTAATTAACCTACGCGGTTAGAACCGCTACAAATTCTCGCCGTCGTCACGTTACTCACGAGAGTATACGGGATTACGAAGAAAGTCGCTAACCTCTAGGCCACGGAGTCCGGCTTTGTATATATGAATGTGTGTATGTATGGGTATTATATATGAATACCTGTATTGTATTTAGTTATGTAAATATGAATGTGTGTAAATATGTATGTATGTATGTATGTATTTGTGCACGTGCAATAATCTATGTATGTATTGGTGGCTGTATGTCTCAAAATTGTAATGTGCCTTTTTCTATGCACACAGCATTCATTTAATAATGTTTTTATTTAATATGTGAGCGTAGCTATCACAATAGATAATCGATATACGAAAGATGAGTGACTGAAAGGGCTGGATGTAAGACTGGCCTGCCTGCCCAACTTATGACCCTTTGAAAATATCGTACGTTCGTTCGTTCGTTCTTTCTTCTACGTCCTCTGTTGCCCTACTACTTTTTGCCGTGAAGCGTTGGACAGAAGAGACGCATGTAATTTTCATTGTTTCGCTTGTCTCATTGCTTGTACTAAGGTCATATTTGATTTCTTCAGTGTCTCTTTTTTCACCATCTAGCCAACTCTTTCTGCGTTTCCTTCTCGCTATGTATCGCTGTGATCTCACGTAGAAAGCTCTAGCTGCTGATTGATCTTGCTATAAGTATATATCGGAACCATTTAATGCTTTATGTTCTATAAAATCAGTCATATGTGCTACCCCTATACTTCTTAGTTTCTCATGTGTCTCGCTGTATCAGATTGCTACTGGTACTATTAGTGTTGGAACTCTTCGCTGGCTGCTGAGGATGGGGACGGAGCACTTATGGGAATGCCCCGAATGCTGTCATGTCGATTCCTAAATTAATCAATCAATCAATCAATCAATCAATCTCGGGACTCTATATATGTCTTTCGTTCCATCTAAGAAATGTATCAGTAGGCTTTTGATTGCCCACATTTGAATTTTACTTCTGAAATGATCACTCGGTGCATATTCTAGTTCGCGAATTTCTTGTCAGATGAGTAGACCAGATTCTCCTGCTCACCATCTTGAAGTAAGTCAAGTTAACTCCAGTAAAGTTGTAAAGATGCATTCGCTGTTCTCATGACCGTCTTTACCACTAGTTTAGTACTTTACATTTCACTTCATTTCATTTTTTATTCGTTTATTTTCTAACTTGTATTTCACTAACAGACAGATAAATAAAGAGCATACAGACATATACGTATGCTTTATTGATTATACTAAAGCATTTGAAAAAGTAACAATGATAGAGATCAATGAGAAGCCAGGCATACTAATCGGGGGTTATAATATAAACACAATACGCTATGCAGATGACACACTATTCATTCATTCATTCATTCATTCATTCATTCATTCATTCATTCATTCATTCATTCATTCACTGAAACAGTAGTCCTTTGCAGAACCTTGCTCCCATAACAAACCTCCGGAAAACCTCTCGATCATAAGCAAGATGTCCCGCGTCCAATACACCACTCTGGAGATCATTCGCCACATCCTGCACCCATCTTGTCTTTGGTCTTCCTCTTCCTCTCTTCCCAAGCGTATACCCCTCCATTATTGTTCGCTCCAAACTCTCGTGACGTTTCAAGTGACCAAAATATTTTAATATTCTGTTTTATCGTCTGTAATAGCCAACCTTCTTCAGTATTCAACTCTTGAAGTATAGATCCATTTGTTCTTTTCTCTATCCAAAGTATTCTTAGAACCCGTCTATGAGATGTATATTCAAAGGCATTTATGCGCTGTTCGGCTTGTTTAGTGAGTGTCCAGGTCTCAAGGCGGATATGGCAATGGGAAAGATGCATGCTCTTAGCCATCTAACTTATGTAGTTCTATCTTTCCCTCTCCACAATTTATTCAGTTGCGTTTGTCTTTGAACAGCAGTAGATATTCGTCTTTTAACTTCTGTAATTGCGTCACCATTGTTGGTAACCAATGACACAAGATATTCGAAATTATCTACCACCTCCAGTATTTTTCCTCATTAACATATATTTCTTTAAATATTGAGCACAACCCACTACTGACAACGCCGATCGCACTCTGGTATGAACCTAAGGCCTATCCACGTCAATATGGAAGCGTGATCCGGGGCTTGTTTCCGGATCCGGTCAGGGATATGCACTACTGACGAGCTCAAACGAGAGCGAAACTCGAGTATAGTGCTTCCATATTGACGTGGATAGGCCTTAGGTTCATACCAGAGTGCGATCGGCGTTGCCAGTAGTGGGTTATGCTCAATATTTAAATTTAAAATCCCGAAACAACCAAGTAATCAATATATTTCTTTCTTCATAGTGGCTTTATCTGTATGCTTTATCTTTGTTTTTGCTATGTTAAGATACAAGCTGTGATTTTAACAATTCAATTGGGTTAAAGTTATTAGGTGTTCTATACTATTCTGTGTTGACACAGTATTCGTGACGGATAATACAAAAGATCTACAATTGTTGGGCATTGTAATCGTAGTATCAGAGAGTGCTATGAAAGGAGTCTCCTTGAATGGTGATATCAAAGAAAAAGTTGACATCACAATGTGAAATAGAAATAGAATGGAAAATTAAGAGCAGATTAGAGCAAGCAAAAGCTGCATTTCTGAAAATGAAGAGAGTATCATAAGTAATATATCACTACCATTGAATGTAAGAAAGAGAGTGCTAAAGTGCTATATAGAACCTGTTTTGCTGTATGGCAGTAAATCTTGGAATGTAAATGAGCAAATTAGAAAGAACTTGGAAGCAACATAGATGTAATTCCTGAAACGAATGTTGCGAATTCCTTGGACTGCCAAAGTAACTACCAAATACTACCTGAAAGAGGCTAATGAAACTAGAACATTATATACAACAATAAGAAAAAGACAAACAGCTTTCTTTGATCATGTGATGAGAAGACGGGCAATGGAGAATATTGTAACAACTGGAAAGATCGAGGGGAAGAGGGGTAGAGGCAGAAGAGACATGATACTGGATGGATTGAGACGGTGGCATGCAGGAATATCATCAGCAGAGTTGATCCAGAAAACCAGAGACCGAGATCTGTGGAAAGTCATGAACTGCCTAAGCCAGCCGGCATGACACTTTCTGATGTTGATGTATTGCATGTGTGCATATATAACTAACATACACTCATGTATGTATCAGTTTCTATCTCTGTTGCTGTTTTGGTTGACAGGCTAAGTCTTGTCGCTGTTACATGCTCGTTGTCAATGGCCGTGTTCTTGTAGAGCTGGCTCTATACACTTCTTGTTGTGTCACCTAATGTTCATGTCAGCTGAAGGACCTTGCGCTGGCAATAGCAAGAGCGCAGTCGGGCGAGGGTCGGATGTCAGCTCTCAACGTTCGCTACGGGAGGGAACCACCGCTAACTATCCCTCTGTGCACTAAGGCCGATATAACGTGATGGTTCTAACATGTTACATACCCCCAGCAGGGGTCTGTTACAGGTCTCGGTTTGGGCAGTTATTTCATCTTCCGAATGTATCACGGGATTGCATTTTACTAGACTGGGTCGATCTGAGACTTTGTCGACCTGAGACTGGGTCGACCTGAGACTGGGTCGACCTGAGACTGGTTCAACTGGAGACTTGGTCGCTCAGGTACTGAGTCGAGACTGGCTCGACCTGAGACTGGGTCAGTCTTAGACTGGGTGAGACTGGGTAGACTGAGACTTTGTTGGCCGGAGACTGGGTCGACGTGAAGCTGGGTCAACCTGAGACTGGGTTGAGGCTGGATCGACCTGAGACAGGATCGACATGAGACGGGGTCGGACTGAGACTGGGTCGACTTGAGATAGAAAAACATTTATCTTTAACGAGGCGTGAGCCCCGGACTGCCGCAGACAACAAAGGCGAATCCGTGTAACATCCACATGCATATACTTTCTTTCATCCCTTACACTTCTTAAATGTCTTCCTTCTTCCCAGTCTTCTTTGTTTCCTACACAACCGTTGTTTCCCAATACAGTTCTATCACTGGTAAAAATGAAGGACAGTCCTGCTGCAACCACTAATCAATATCATTACCACAGCCTGACTACTATACCTCGATAATTACTATTTCGAAAGTACGTCTGAACAACAGACTGGCTTGTTTACCAGATAGCGAATTTAGCTGGAAAATATCCAACAATAAACACTGCCACAACTGTGAAATCCACAATGCTACGTTTTGCTCATAAAATAAATAGAGGGATCAAGGAGGCGGGGGTTTGGGGAGGCGGAAAAAAGCAAAAGGATTCAGCAATTAGCAGTAAACATTTCTCAGATAAATAGATAATCATTAAAGTAAACTAAATGTAAACCCAATTAATGGAGATTACAGAGTGTAAAAACGTTGAAAAGTAATGGCACTCTGTTTTAAATGTTACAGAAGAATTGTTAAATAAGCTTTGTTATAGTCTGTCCAGAAATGAATGCCGTCATTCACGATCAATTATTGTGAAAACTGTCTGTTGCATCGTTATGAAATTTTTCCTGCCGTCTTATATTTACCCCCACCCCAGGAATATGTCTTTGATAGGTCCAAAAGTAACTTAAATCATCGAAAGCGGCGACATTTCTTTGATGTTTTGGCGAAAATGTACTGAATTAACGCTAACAAACTAGTCATACAGTAAAGCACGTCATTTCGGGTAACGACACAAGTACAAGGCGTAGCCAGATTCGTATGGGAGTGGGTGCAATAAAAACAAAAGTAGCTTAAAAGTCGACAGGGTCGACTGTATTGCACCGGATTTTTATCCCATATGGCTCAGTCTCTTTCCGCAGCGCGGAAAGCGTCGCACAAAGCACGAACTCCGTAGCTCCAGCGACGACCCTCGGGAGTCTCCGAAAAAATGCACTCGTGAAATGAAGAACACGGCCCGGAATCGAACATACAACCTTCGGAGCCCGAGTCAGATGGCTTGACCACTTCACCACGTAGACTCACGAGAGGGGTGCAATGTGTAATATTAGTAAAGACAGACAATTTACAGAGGCATGGGGTAAATAATGTGTAAATTGACAGGAAAGTAGAAGGAATATATTTCTTACCTTATTTTCATTTCCTTCTTGTTTCTTCAGCTGTTGGTTAATAATGTGTACACACGTATTCATGTTACTAGGATGCATTTAGCTTTTTATATTGAATTCGTGAAAGCTTCCAAATAGCCGTGCGTTAATGTGCGTGTGGAGTGACCAGAAATGATACAGCAATTTAGTCATCATCTGTCCATTTTTAAGGATCTTTTCAGCTGTCTGTGTAGTTTGTTCACACGTACACATGGGTGACAGACCCGCTTTGAGTCTTCGTGAAAGATTGCCTACTATGCTGTAAACCGTTCAGAGACGGAACATGATTACCTGTTTTGCACTATGAAAATAGTTGTCAGTGTCTCTGTAGTGGGTTTTATTCTTAACGACCAAGATGCTGGTCCTCTTTTCATTGAAGTTTATAGATTGATTCGTAAGCATGTGTGTTGTCCCTGTCAGAGTGTTGGGGGAATATAGACAGGACATATACAGGACATAGACAGGACAATAGAGGTATCAGAGACAGGACAGGAGATACGTCATAGACAGAATATAGACGGGACAACAAGACCCTAGCTAAAAGGGGACACCAGTCTATGAACAGGACACAGGGACAGAGAGACAGGACTACGTCCTTGACCGACACTCAGGCTTGCACTGAAGGACCTGAGACAACAAGATCGGACAGCCAGGACGGCGTGACTACTGATACAGCCCGACTGCCCGGGATACACGGGGTCAAGTATCACGTGATTAGCAGGCCGCTCACCAGAGGTTCAGACGGAGGCTGGACGCGTTAGGGGAAAGAAGCATGTATTCTGAAGCGCGATTGTATTGATTGCGGGGTGTGAGATCTATCCTGCCGAGCTACGATAGAGTGTATTGAGTGCGGGGTTTTGTGATCGCATGATGGCTATGGCTGAATGTTAATTACTGTTAATGTTATAAACTATAGTGTATGCCATGTATGCGAAAGTGGTGATTTGTATATATATTATGTTGATATTTGCTATGATCCATAATTAAATGGACTGAACCACATGCGACGTTTGAGATCTATGACTATGAGTGCATGTGAGAGAACTCGCTGTGACGTGTAGAATGATGAACTAAGGTTTTCCTGTATGTTCTAAGACCTTGACAGTCCCCTAATTTGACAACGTCTTTGTTCTCATGTTTCTTGTTATGCCACAATATGTCAGTTTCCACCGCAATATTACTCTTCTGTTGGTATTCAATGCGTTTAGTGTGCTTTTTTTTTCAATACTAGTTGTTTGTCACCGCTGAGGGCTTGCGGAATTGAAAATTCATCACAGTGGAATACAAACTGTTGCCATTGACATTGTACTGAAGCTGTAATGTTTAGGGTCTTCAATTCTTCTGAATAGTTGGAGCAAAATATCCCAGTAAGTATGCACGTGGATTAAGGTCTGCGATCTGCCCAGACCTTAATCTGTGTCGGAAGATTCCAGTAGGTTGATGACGGCTCTCGGTTGCATAAAATTCAATCCATCTTTCTCCAACAGTCCTCTTCCTCTTTGAACACATGGTCCTCACATTTTTTTTCCAGTAACTTTTATCAATATTTAATAGCGCGGACCGAGTTAGTATCTTGACATCAAACAATTTGAACGTAGTATTAGCAACTCACGTCACAGCATTATCATTAAATAATTTAGTAGCTCTCATAGACACTGCCTTATTAGGGTGATGGTTCTCAATGTACGTTGCAACAGTTTCCTATGCTTTCAGCATTTCTCTTATTGCGCCAGAAGATTGTTGGTTTGCTGTTACCTTCTCCTCCTCCTCGGACAAACTCTCCTCCAGTATACTTCTATATATATTGGGGGGGGGGGGGGGGGTAAAAGGGGGTTATCTAATGGGGTTATGATAGACGTCAAGGCAAGATATTTCGTGAAATAATAGCGTTTCGCATAAATTAGGTCATGTCAGCATTAGCAACATACCTTGTCTTGCCGACTAGATTATCGGCAGTTTCCGCTTGCTTATTGTATCAATTCACATCTATCCTTATCATCATCATCGAGTGCCTTGCAAGCTAGCTTCTCGACAGTTTCCACTCGCCTAAAGTATCAATTAACATATGTCCATGTCATCATCATCAAGTGCGTTGTCATCTAGCGTAGGCTTTCATGTCTCTCCGCAGATCTCGGTCTGTGGTGTTCTGGATCAACTCTGCTGATGATATTCCTCCACGCCACCGACTCCGTCCATGCAGCATCATTTCTCTTGGTCTACCCTTGAACATCTTCACCTTGATTTTTCCAGCCATTACAATTTTCTCCAATGCATCTCTTCGAATCACAAGACCAAAGGCAGCTGTTTGTTTCATTCTTATTATTGAATATAATGTTCTAGTTACATTAGCCTGTCTATACACGTTTTGTAATAAAATTATTAGTTTTACAGTTGAGTTGAGTTGAGCTAAGAACCGACATCATCACTCAGGACATTCCCATATGCGCTTTGTTCCCTTGTTCAACAGCCAGCGAAAAGCCACACTACTAATCGTTCCCACCACTATCTGATTGAAAGTTCTCCTGGTCTTCCTCTTAGTTTTGAGATTCTACCAGAACCCCTGCCAATCCCCCGCAATCTCATCCTTTTCCACATACGGGTTCTCAATGATTTAAAGTAATATTTTGAAACCCACATAATCATACCGGTCTCCACAGACTGAGGGCAGTGAAAGCAGTTTCACAATCCAGAATTAGCCAGTTCAAAATCAGCTGCAGGCAATTTTGGAGCAGATCGCGTTTCATTTATTTTCACTATATTATGAGCGTTGGCAGTATAGTCAGCAGTAACAAGCTACTGAAAGTAAAATTGCTGCAAAACATCCCAAACGTGGAATTAACTGCTAGGGTTGATGACTACGTCCGGTAGAGAACTGTGTCTGTCATCTACTGCCTATAGTATCTTGCAGTGTAAGGTAAGGGGGTCTTTGAGCCTGAGGAATTAAGACCGCTTGGCTAGTGCAGTCCTCGCAAGCTGTGCAGGTTAGGATTTTCTTTTTACTCCCGACAGAAAAATATCCATACCTTACCGAGGATTCGAATCAGGGCTTCCAGAAGGAGAACCCGGCGTTCTTAGCCACTCGGCCAGTCGCTCCTCGTGTAAATAACAAGCAAATAATTGTTCACCCTACAGATTCTGAAAACCCTAATCCAGTTAAATATCATTAACAAGCCAACGCGATTTCTAACCGGATATATTAAACCTTTTAACAAGGATTGAGGGCAAGTTTTAGGTTTCGGTCAGTCCTACCCGGCATAGCCGAAGCTCGCCAGGAGGCGACCAGTGGTTGGTTTGACATGGTGGTAGTAGCAATTATACAAATGTTAAGTAGGTAAGGATCCTACAACTGGTCTAGCAAACCGGTAGGAAATTTACTTGATCCTACAACTCTGCTCAAGATTCATAAAGGAAACAGGAGGAAAGGCGCTTGTCACAGGCGCTGAAACTTCAATTATACCTCCCCACGACGCCAAACGGCATAAGTGGAAGACAATAACAACAACGAATTGCTGTAAAGTAAAATCAACTTTTAAAATGAACGTACAGCATTTCCCAATTTCCTCACTGGTATTTCCAGTAAAATAATTTTAGTCTTGGAAATAACATACTAATAAAAGGATTATTATTCCTTAAAACAACTGAAAACAGTCAACTGTATTCCCTAACGTGTTAAGGCACATCATAATCGTTATTTCCCTTTATTATGTCTATCAATCAATCAGGTGACATCTCCTCAATTAAGGTTGACTGCAATGGATCTCCAACACTGTTTGACTCTCACGCATTAACTGTACATTCTGTCAGATTGCTGTTCGTCTACCTCTTGATTTTATCTTCCCACTTGTATCGTTAACTACCTCTTGGTCGCTGACCTTCAATCTTACCCTCCAGTATGGATTTTTATAAGAATGTTTGTCTTTTAACGCAGGCGAAATATTTCACTTGCTTCTTTGTGTATTTCTTTCATCTAATATCTTTTCATGTCCAGTTTTTCTAGAACCTCTATATTTGATTTTTTTTGTTCTCTTGAAATATGACATATTCTTCTGTATATCCACATCTCCAGGGCCTCTATTCGACTTTCTTATATGTAATATAGTTATATCATCTGACCTAATTCATTGATTCATGCAATGGCCGCTTGTCACATGCATAACTTCGTGCTAAAAACGCTCTTTCCTAAATATGTCTAAATCAGTAAGCTAGATGCCGTGCCTCAGTTATTGTCTTGTGTAAATTATCTACTCCATCTTGAATCCATTTTAGTTGTGTGTTCATCTTCACTGTTTCCATGAAACAATTCCCTCCGTAATCGTTTTTGACTTTCGTTTCTTTGTATATGTCCAACATATTTCATTTTCCTAATTTTGATTTGCCTTAGTAACCAGTCCTCTTCACCGCTGAGTTCTCATTAGACAGATGTGTATTTTCCTCTCCGTCCAATGTATTTTAATATTCGTCTTTAACAGAACAGTGGATTTACAAGGCAAGAAGATCGACTTTATTGCATCGGGATTTGTTTTTTCCCCCCATATGGCGGGGTCTCTTTCCGCAGAGTAGACTGCCAAAAGCGTCTGACAAAGCACGAACTCTGTTTGCTCCAGCGACGACCCCCAGGTGTCTCCGAGACAACTGCACTCGTGAACCGAATGTCGTAGTCCGGTATCGAGCCCACGACCTTCAGAGCTTGAGACAGGCGGCTAAACCTCTTGGCCACGGTGACTCTCTTTCTGTAACATGTATTTCCAAAGAAGGGAAGTGTGCCCCTCAGCCTGTCGATGAAGTGCTCCTGTGTTGTCACCAGGAATATGCTTGCTTTGACTTGTGCTGTTCTGTATATACCACTCCATACAGGCGTTACTTGCTTCAGGCTTTGGAGAAAGCTGGTTTCTCTTCTTGTAATGTGTGTCCTCGCTTCTCCGTCGCATGTCTGCATTGAACCAACACATTGAAAAATATTCATTTGCTGTAAAGTGTTCGATGTAACAGACTAGCCACTCCCTCGCACCCGCCCTTAAGGTATGCGTGGTAGCATGCAGTGTTACCAGTCTTTCCTTCATTTAAAGGCCCAGAAAACACTGGTATGCCAAACTAATGGTAACATTAATCGGAGTGTCAAATATTAACTAACAGCACTATGCGAGATTTCCAAGTCGGAAACGATTCATACAAGAATTGCTATAATGCAGTTTTTAAGTTGATCCAGAATTCTATACAAGACAAATGGTACAACACAAAATGTCAAACATATGAACGTGTCTCCCTGCGCTATAAACCACAGATGAAATCATTCACATATATGTTATAAATAGATTTACAGGCAAAAGTCGACTTCATTGTGCCAGGTGTTATCCCATATGGCTGGGTCTCTTTCCGCATAGAAAACTGCCGAAAGTGCCGCACTGAGCACGAACTCTGTAGTTACAGCGAAGATCTGGGGTCTCCAAGAAGATTGCACGTACATATAATGACGTTTTCCATAAACGAACCCACGACCTTCAGAGATCGAAGTATGCAGCTTAACAATTTCGTCCCCCCCCCCCCCCCCCCAATCTTTCCCTCTTCCCGTAAAGAAACGGATATATACGATTTAGAGACTGTGTAATAGATTTGATGAGCAATAAACAACTGTAATAACAGAATGCAGTTAACCTCGAATAAAAACAAATAGTAATATAACGGAGGAGAAAAAAACACAAATACAATATTTTAAAAATGCAACACCACATGCTTATAAAATATTCTAATCTTCCATACGTATCTATCTCTTCTGTATTGTCAATTCTATTTGTAATAGATCTGACGTCCGCTCCGCTCCAATATTTTCTTGTGCTGTATTCATTATGTGTCTTATAGCATGTACATCGTTATTAATATCACGTTGTACATTAACTGATACGCCCCAGTTATTGTCCATATATGTCTGTTACAACCGGTTATGTGGCTTTGAGGATAGTGAGAAGCGCAGTTTCTACATTTCCCGTTCATTTCGCGTTCATTTCGACAACAAATTACTAACTAACAGTTCCTAGTAAATCACACAGTCAATAAATGCTGAAGTTGATTGCAACATCATGTAAAGGGACATGCAAATAACTTAAAAACTGTCATACGCCATGATAGAAGAAAAGCAACTAAGTAAAAAGTTATTATTAAAAGTTGGACTTAAATGTTGACTTCTCGTCCTGACTTGGGACAGTACAATACAAGCATCTCAGATTCTCAGAAGTTGGGGAGGATTCTCCTGATGGCATAGGGCACTGGTAATAGGGACGGGGTAGGGGGTATCCTCTATCAAAGGAGATGTAAGACGCCCCCTTTCCTCCGTTAGTCTATGGGACACCCTTGAGAAAGGTGGAGCACCTGTTTAGCCCCCCCCCTCCCACGCCCCCCAGGCCTCCCCCCATCAGCTTTACTCGAAACCATAGCACAGGTGGTGGATGGAGTGTGAGAGTAGCCGTAGCAAATTCTTCACTGCAAAGCCCACGCTGTGTTGCCTTTTTTCTGCCTGCCCTCTACCCTTCCAAAAAAAAAATGAAATGGTGTAATTGTTTTCCCTGAGTGACCCTTCCTCAGAGGCGAGTCTCCTGCAGGCCAGCAATACCAATATTAAGACGACTGAGATCGGCATCAATCACAGCCGTTTTTCTCACATTAAAAGTTCTCGTGGTCTTCCCTCTCAGTTTTGAGATTCTTCCAGAACCCCTGCCGATCCCCCGCAATCTCATTCTTTCTCACATATGGGTTCTCAATCTGTTCCTCCGCCTTCTCCACCTGGTCCCACAAGCGCACGACCACCTCCCCCCCCCCCCCTTGTCCATAGGCAAGATACCACCAAGAGGTGCATTCCCTGCCAGCCTATCAGCCTGTTCATTCCCCCGTACACCCGCATGGTCAGGGCAAAATATCCATACAATTCTCACAATCTGTGACCTCTGAAGCGACGAGAGCCATTCCACACGAAACATTCCTTTCTCCATCTTGCTAAGCATATTCTTTGAATCCGTAATGAACACAACGTGTGTTGCAGTAGTCTCTTCTAGCCACCAGAATGCCGCTGTTACTGCCTCCACCTCCATTCTCATGCTGGAGGTCGTAGTCTCATATGTCAGGCTCTCCTTTTTCAAGACTCGCCCATTAGCCTTTGCAATAAAGCCCAAGTCTTTACGTCTGTTTCTCACCACTGACCCATCGGTGTAGATGACTATGTCACCTTGATGTGTGTTGCTCTGGATCAGCTGTTGCACTTCAAACTCAGTGCGGCCCGTTGCCCATTGCCTGCACTCACGACCCAGTGCTTATTATTACATTGTGCCAGTCCGTCATGTCATCAGGAACTTCAACCCACTCTCTTTCACGATTGATGGTCTCTAGATCACACACCTGACTTCTAGAAAGTTCTGCCTGTGCCATCCAGGACCTGCCTCGTCTTAGTCTATGACCCTTTACCATATCCATTGCTGCATGCAGCGGGTGATCCCTGTCTGCGGCAACTCTCAGGTACCATTTGGCCTGAAGGATCCTATGTCTATCCGTCATTGTAGGTAGCGCCAGGATATGCCTCATGCAGATAATTGGTGTGTCCTTAGTGCACTCCAGTATTAACCGCATGGCAGCATTCTGTATGCGCTCCAACCTTTCAAGCTGGCTTTTTGATACTGTCAGCAGTCCCATACCATACTCAATGTCATAAATTATTAACTGCTGAAAGAGCTTGTACATCATCCTCTGATCTACCCCTTTTAACTTTAACTAACGACTATTTTATGTATGACATTTTACTCTATGTTGTGTGACTTCTGCAGTATGTACCTGACGAGATGCAGCGAAACTGCCAGGCAATAAATCGTACAATCTATGGTTTGTGTCGTGGTTATTCTCATTCATTACGGGAAAACATTGTTTTGATCAGCTATAGCTGATTTTTTATTTTCATGTTATTTTCCAAGTTCAGATTTTTAACATAATCCGACAAAAGACGCACTTGGCGACGCATCATCATATTTTGTGTGGAGACGACCGCCGTTTATATTAAGGTTCGTCTTTTGCCATAAAAGACGTTGTTATTGAAAATAATTCATTACAACTGGGTAAGGCCGACAAAGATTATTGAATCTTTTCTCATCCTCCAGGATTATATATTGTGCTTTTAAAAGCCTGTGCCCAACATGTTGATGTTCGATTTCTGCCTGTTCTTACAATGAATCGATTGTCCGTCATTTTTCTTTCCAAACCATTGCCATTATCATCACATTTTTATTGTCGGTTTAAAAAACAAGTAGTTTGAAATCTCAGATATAAACCTGTTTTTGAGACAATTTCCTTCATTATTCAGATATTATGTTCACAGTCAATGCAGGAGTGAGACAAGGATGTGTGCTCTCTCCTCTGCTATTTAATGTCTACATGGACAGAATATCCAAAGAAGCAAGTCTTTACAGAACAGATTCAGAAAATTTAGAACTCTTTACTCCAGATGAAACACCTGATCCACAGGAAATAAATGAACTTCTATTTGCAGACGATCAGTGCCTGTTTTACAGCGACGAGGGCAGACTACAACATCATATTAATAATCTGAGCTCAACCTGCAGCAGATACAATATGAATATAAACACAGCCAAAACCGAAGTATTGCAAGTTAGCAGATCGCCGGGCCCATTAAGTATACAGATAAATAGCGCAAATCTGAAACAAGTTAAAGAATTCAAATATCTTGGAAGTATGATCACAGAAGATGGCAGATTGGACAGAGAAATCGAAATCAGATGTCACAAAGCTATTGCACTTACATATCAACTATCACCCTTACTGAAACATCCAAATATACTCATTCCGCAAAATGACAGATAATAAACAGCATATTCACACCAACCCTATGCTACCAATCTCAAACCTGGACTTTATCCAAAGCACACCTTCGTAAAATCAACACCTGCGAGATGAGATGCCTGAGGAGAGCTTCCAACCTAACAATCCTAGACCGAGTAAGAAATGATGTTATCAGACAGACGATGAGATCGAACGAACGAACGAAGAACGAAAATCTTTATTTTCAAAGGGTTAAGAATTGGGCACGCAGGCCCGTCTGACATTCTGCCCTTCTTCACAATTTCCTCTCATACACTCTTTCTTCAACATCACTTAGTTAGTCTTCCTCTTGAGCCTAAGGCGGCGCATAGGGCAGAAGTCCTGTCTCTCCATGCCTGGCGGTTCGCTGCTACCTGTTGTAGATCTTGGATATTTACTTTGCCATTGAATGAGCCTTCTCTAATGATGGTTCTACGCAGGGTCTCTCTTGGTCTTCCCCGTTTTCTTTTCTCTACCGGTGACCATATGAGGGCTTGGTAGGGGAGTCTTGTCTTGTCCATTCTGAGTACATGGCCGATGTAGTTCCAACGGCGTCTTCTTATGAAATTGAATACTATATCTTGCTTAGTCTCTTGTCTTATTTGCGAATTGGTTCTGAATTCTGTCCAGTGGATGTTTAGAAGTCTTCTAAGACATTTGTTCTCAAAATTGTCTAATTTTTTATCTAAAGCTACCGTTGATTTCCAACTTTCACATCCATACGTTAACACTGGAATCACACAAGAGTTGAAGATTTTAAGTTTTGTGTGTTTGCTGAGTGTCTTTGACTTCCAGATGTTTGACAGTTTATTGAAGGCACTAGATGCCAGTGCGATTCTAGATGATATTTCTGGTGTTGAGTCCCCTGTAGATGTCATTTTGCTTCCTAGGTATGTGAAGCTGTTGACTTTTTCAAGAACGTAGCTGTTCAATTTGGTGTCATCTGAACTGTTGGTAAGATCAATAGTCTTTGTTTTTGTGGTGTTAATTTGGAGACCAATTTGCCCTGAGACATTTTGGAGGTGGTTTATTTTCTCTTGGGCATCCGGGTGTGTTGAACTCAAAAGCACTATGTCGTCGGCAAAGTCCAGGTCTTCTAGAATTTTGTCAACCCAATGGATACCCATATTTGTGTTGTTTGTGCATTTGCGCATGACCCAATCGATAGCTATTCCAAAAAGCATCGGTGATAAGACACAACCCTGTTTCACTCCTGTTTCGACTGAGAACCAGTCAGAGTTGCCTGTTTCTGTTCTTACGCAGCAACGTGTCTCTTTGTAGAAAGATTTTATGACTGTTGGTATATTTGGTAGGAAAATCATAGATGTTAAGTAGATTCCAAAGTGAAGGACGGTGGATGCTGTCGAGGCATTTTTGAAAGTCGACAAAGTTGGTGATTAATTTCGACTGGAATTCTACATAGTCTTCAATGATTATTCTGAGGGTGAAAATGTGGTCTATGCATGACCGTTTTGGTCTGAAGCCTGCTTGTTCTTCTCTGAGCCTTTCAGTCTATCGCCTTTTTCAATCTCTCAAGTAACATGCTACAAAAAAGTTTTCCTGGTACTGATAATAGGGTGATACCACGCCAGTTATTGCAATCAGACATATCGCCCTTTTTAGGCAGTTTGAAAATTACACCATCTTTCCACTGTTGTGGTGGGGATTCGCTTTGCCAGATTTCATTGATCAGCTGTAACAAACGTTGTAAGGTGTTCTCATCTGCTGCTTTGAGCATTTCTCCTGAGATTTCATTCGTGGGATAGTGTTTTTCCTTTGGATTATGTGATGTTATTTCGTTTTCGTGTATTGGAAGTGTTCAAAAGAAGCCACGGAAGGCAGGTGGTGGATGAAATTTTGAGGGCAGCCGACAGATATTTGTTGGTTATGGTCTCGAGTTTCGCGACGGCAAGCAGAAGATCTCTTTCGAGAGACAATGATTGCGGTCATCCGGCCAGTATGGTCACTGCCATAGAGGAAAGCAACGGCAAACTACCTCTTTGAAAGTGCCTAGTTTATTATGATTCGATTAAAGACTGATCATCTGCAAGACAAGGACAGAGACATTAAAATTAGGAGCATGGAACGTTAGGACGTTAAACAACGACGGAACATTAGAGAACATAACACAAGAAATTCAAAGAGAAAAAATTAATATATTAGGTATGTGCGAAACGAGATGGACAGGAGCAGGCATCAAGATACATAAAGATTTTAAGATTATTTATTCTGGAGGTGAAGATCGACATAGGGGAGTGGCAATAATTTTGGACCGGAAAACATCAACGTCTGTTCAGGGATATTGGGCCGTGTCGGACAGAGTTCTACTAGTTAAATTGAGTGGCGAACCTTTTAACATAAATGTTATTCAGGTATATGCCCCAACAGGAGAGTCCAGTGAAGATAGTGTAGAGGAATTTTATAATGACATAGAGTCTGCCTTAAAGAAATGTAAAAATTCAGAAATAAACATCATAATAGGGGACTGCAATGCAAAAGTAGGAAATCAAGGGGATAGATACACAGTAGGAAACTATGGTTTAGGAGAGAGAAATGAAAGAGGATACAGACTAGTAGAGTGGGCAAAAGAACAGGAAATGATTGTAGGAAACACCTGGTTCAAGCAACACCCTAGAAGACTATGGACCTGGAGGAGTCCTGATAGCAGGATTAGAAACCAGATTGACTACATTCTCATTAGCAGAAGATTTAGAAACGCGCTAACAGTAGCAAAAACAGTTCCCAGTGCTGATTGTTATAGTGACCACAGATTACTCACAGGAACATTGAGGATAAAGTTGAAGAAAGTCAAGTATATAACAGGAAACACTAAATATGACTTGTGTACATTGAGTAATGACGGGGAAATACAAAACAAATTCAACATAGAAGTACAGAACAGATTTGAAATATTGTCTGATCTAGAGATCCTATTCCAGGATGTGAATGATCAATGGGAAATGTTAAAGAATTCAATCAATGTGGCTGCAGAAACAACTATTCCAAAATTAAAGAAGGTGGGTCGTAAGAAATGGATGACTGAGGAAATTTTACACTTAATGGAAACAAGAAGGCTCAACAAAAATAATCCTGCTAAATATGAAGAAATTCACAGACAAGTCAGAGTATTATGTAGGAAGGCAAAAGAATCATGGCTTGAGGAAAAGTGCTTAGAAATTGAAAAACAACACAACACTCAAAACACCAAATTAGTGCACAAAAGAATTCAGGAACTTACTAATAAAAGAACAAGTACATCAACAGGCTGTCTAAAAACTAAAGATGGCAAAATCATAATAGAAAAAGATCAGATTCTACATGTATGGACAGATTATGTGAAAGACCTGTATAATGATAACAGAGAGGAACAGTATGCTATTAGATTTAATAATGAAGGACCAGAAATTTTAAAGATGGAGGTTCAAAATGTTCTTAAGCATATGAAAGCTGGCAAGTCTTCTGGTGCAGATAACATCACAACAGAAATGATTAAAGCTTTAGAAGAATTTGGACTAGAGCAAGTCACTAGACTGCTGAACACATTATATGATACTGGAGATATACCTTCTGAATTATGTAATGCTGTATTTATTGCAATCCCAAAGAAATCAGGAACCTTAGAATGTGATCAACATAGAACAATTAGTATAATGAGTCACATCACAAAGATTTTGTTACGAATTATCATGCAAAGAGTGAGGAAGAAAATACAACCTGAAATAGGGGTAGAACAATGTGGGTTTGTAGAAGGAAAGGGTACAGTAAATGCTGTGTATATGCTGTGAACAGTTATTGAACGTGCTTTAGAAGTAAACAAGGATATACATCTTTGCTTTATTGACTACACAAAGGCTTTTGATAGAGTTAGACATGTCAACATTGTGGATATGCTTGCAGATCTACAAATTGATGGGAAAGACATTAGACTTATAAAAAACATATATTGGAAACAACAAGCAGCCATAAGGATTGATAATGAAGTAGGACAATACCAACCTATTAAGAGAGGTGTTAGGCAGGGATGTGTAATGTCTCCAGATCTTTTTTCCCTATACAGTGAAAATATTTTCAGAAATGTAGAAGACCTAAATGGAATCAGCATTGGAGGACGAAACATAAATAACATTAGATATGCAGATGATACAGTATTGATTGCATACAATGCACAGGATCTGCAACAATTAGTAGATGCTGTTGTTGTATACAGTGAGCAGCTGGGGTTGGAATTAAATTGTAGGAAGACACAGGTAATGGTCGTCACTAGGAAGAACGAAGCACCACAATGTAATATACAAGTAAATGGGAATATTCTTCAACAAGTGAATCGGTTCAATTATCTCGGAACAGTCATAACTTCTGATGGCAGATGCCTTGAAGAGATTAGAACAAGAATCGCCATGGCGAAAGTAGCCTTTAGCAAGATGAAAAACATTCTGACCAATAAAAAGATGCAATTAAGAGAAAAAGAGGGGAGGGGAAATGGGCCCTTTTTTTGGGGGAGGGAAACTTCGGGACAATAAAAAATTGGGGGGCCAGAAAGGGTTTTGAAAAAAAATCAAAGTCCTGGAGATAAAAAACCGCCCAAGTCTCAAGGAAAAAATCTGTTTGTTGAAAAATTGGTAGAATAAAATTTTTTTGGGGACAGTTAGAAAAAAAGGACAGAATTTAGGACATGAAATCGGGGGAAAAAAGGGGAAGCCCGAGAGGAAAATTGGAGGGTTGGAAGGCTGGAGAACGGGAAACACTGGCGACCCAGAGGGGAGAGGAAAGGGAAATACCGAGTTTTCCCATGGAAAGAGAGAGAACCTTTTTGGGTAAGACCCCGGGGGATCAGTGGGGGCGAATTTTTCCCCCGGGTTCGGAATGGCAGGTGGGTTTTTTAATTTTCTTTGAAATGTTCCCCAGGCTTTGGGGCATTAATCTTTTTCCGTTTTGTCGTGGGTTATTTTTTGATGTTGCATGTTGCTTTGTATAAATAAGGTTGTTGTTTCCTTTGGGTTTGGGTGGGAAAAGGGGGAATAAATATTTTTGTTTTTTTCGGGGTTTTTTTCCCTTTTTTTCCCAAAACCGGTTTTTTTTTGTTTTGGGTTTTCGAGAGGCTTTTAAAAGAATGTTGTTTTTCTGTTTTCCTTTTATCCCAAAAGGTTTTGCTTATTTCTTTTTGTCTTTTAAAAAGGATTTTTGTTAGTTTGCGGTTCTTTTAAAAATTCCAATTTTCTTATTTTTTTTTCGCTTGTCGTAACTTTGTTTTTAAAATGCGTACCTTAAAATCTTTTTTTTTTCGGGGGAGGGGTTTTTATTTTCAATTGGGGGTATCTTGGAGCTTGAGCTTTTTTTTATTTGGAATGCGAGTGGTGCCCTGCCAGAGCCCCTTTATCTATTTTGTACTGTGCAAATTTGGCTTAAATAAAATGGCATTTTTTTTTTTTGGGGCCAGGCAGTTCCCGTGCTTTGGTTTCTTTGGGGGAAATTTTGATTTGCAATGTTTCTATTTAAAAATTCTATACCCCTTTCCTTTTTGGGTTTATTTTCTTTGGCCCAAATTTGGTTTGAAACAACAAAAATGTTTACGATGGTGTTTTCGGGGTCAACCTTTAAGCCACTGGAAAAAAAAAGGGATTTCCCTTTTTGCCAAAAAGCAATACTTTAAGCGAAAAAAAAAAACTGCCCCTGACAATTTTAACACAAAAAATTAAGGAATTTAAGGGCCATAAATAATTTTTTTCAATGTTTTTTGAGAAATTTACCTTTATTATTTTTTTTTGGTTTGGGGGGGTATTGAGTTGGGTAGTGTAAAAAAGGTTAATTAATAATTTTGGGGTTTCTTTGTTTTTTGGGATTTTTCCAATATGAGGGAAATTTGCAAGTTTTTTTATATGTTTCCCTGGTTTTGGGGAAGGGGGCAAAGGCCTTTTTTTGGGGGAAATAAGTTTTCCAGTTTGAATGAAAACCACCTCCAACATATTAATTAAGATCATTGGGCCGGGGCGAAAAGAAGCAAAGACAAACAAAAAACTAAATCAAAATAAATCCCGACCAAAAGGGGGCCAAAGGGGGCAAAGTTGCCCCCACCCTTCCCTCACCTTTGAGTTTTGGTTTTTTTGCCCAGAAGGCCTTCTTTTAAAGGGCTGCGGGTTCCCCTTTTGGCCCCCCGTTTTCTTTTTTCCCTGCCATATGGGGGCTTTAGGGGGTTTTGCGTCCTTCTGGTCTCCGTTTTCCCAAACGGGCCTTATAAAATTGTAGATCTTGCTTGTCCTTTCTTTTTTGCAAATTGGTTCAACGCCGTTTTTAGAATTTTAAATTTTGTTCTTTGTCTTTTTTTATTGCATTGTTCCAATTTCCATATGTTAAAGGTCTAAAGGTTAAATTTTAATTTTTTTTTGCTACTTTGATTCCAATTTTACATTTATTAACACTGATCCACGTTTTAGATTTTTTTGGTGTTGACCCCCCCTTGATTTTTTTTTGTTCCGGGTATTGAAGCGGGTTTTTTTTAAAAAACTAGTGTTAATTTGGTGTATTCTTTTGGTGTAAATTCTTTTTTTTGTGGTTTTAAATTTAGACCAATTTTGGCTTTTTGGAGGGGGTTTTATTTTTCGGGGGTGGGGTGTTAATAAAACATTGCTGGAAAATAGGTTTTAAAATTTTTCCCCTGGAAACCTTTTGTTTTGGGTTTTCAGCCATGCCCAATCAAGTTTAAAAAAAGGGGGGAAAGAAAACCCTTTTTTGTTTGATGAAAACCATGGGGTTCCCTTTTCCAAGAAACGGTTTTTGAAAAATTTTATTGTTTTTTTTTGGAAAAATAAAGTGTTTGTTCCCAAAGGAAGGACGGGGGTTGTAAAAGGTTTTTAAAAGTGAAAATTTGGTAATTTTTTCATAAATTTAGGAGTTTCAAGTTAGAGGAAAAAATGTGGTTTGATGCCCTTTTGGTTAATGTTTGTTTTCTCGAGTTTTCAATGTTTTAAATTTAAGTCATGCTACTTTTTGGTCTAAAATTGGTGTCCCCAACTTAAACCCTATCCCCCTTTTACATTTTAAAATTACAATTTTCCCTGTTGTTGGGGTTTCGCTTTGCCAGTTTTCTTTGCGTAAAAATTTAATTTTCCATTTGGGGGTTTGGTTTTCCAGTTTTCTTTGGGGGATAGTGTTTTTTTTTGGGTTAGTGTTTATTTGCTGTTTGGGAATTTCAAAAAAACCCGGGGATGGGGGTTTTTAAAGGGGGGAAAGTATTTGTTTTTGGGTTGATTTTCCCAGGCAACGAAGCCTTTTGGAGAAATTTGGGCACCGCCAGTATGGTATGCCTGAGGGCAACGGAAAACACCTCTTTAAAAGGGCCAGTTTTTATGCAAAAAGACTGCTTTGAAGCAAGGCAAACTTAAAAAGGGCGGGGGTTAGGACTTTAAAAAAGACAAACATTAAAAACAAAACAAGAAATTAAAAAAAAATTTAAAATTTAGGAGTAAACAGAGGACAGGACACACAAGAAATAAAGAAAATTATTTTTTTGGAGGTGAAACGAATGGGGAGGGAAATTTTTTTTCCCAAAAATAATTTTCGGGAAGGGGGTTGGGACAAGATGAAATTTTGGGGGGAACCAACATAAAGTTTTCAGGATATGCCCCCGGAGAGTCCAGTAAATGGTGGGTTTTTTTTAAAAACATAAGTTTAAAAAGAAATGAAAAACAGAAATAAAATATTGGGGGATAATGCAAAAGTGGTAAGGGGGATAAAACCAGAAAACTATTTTGGGGAAAAGGAAATGAAAGAGGAACAGAATAGATAAAAAAAAAAGGAAATGTTTAGGAAAAGGGAAGAACACCCTAGAAGATTGGAGGAGGATTGATGAGGAAAAACCGTTACACACTAAGAAAAAAATTTAAAAAACCGAAACAGAAAAAACAGTTATCATTTTATTACCAAGATTAACGGAACATTGGGGAAAAAGTTAAAAGTCGAAAAAAAAGGGAAAACACAAATATACGGACATTGAGTAAGGGGGAAATAAAAAAAAATTTAAAAAGAAACAAAAGATTTGAAAATTGTTATCGAATCCACCAATTAAATAAGGGGAAAGAAAAAATTAATAATGTCTGCAAAAAAACCTATTCCAAAATTGAAGGGGGGTCTGAAAGGGTAAGGGGAATTTTTACATTTGGAAACAAAATCCAAAAAAAAGTTTAAAAAATTTAAGACAAGAATTTATTAAAGGAAAAAAAAAGGTTTAAAAATTTTAAAATTGAAAAACACAAACATCAAAAAAATTAGGACAAAAGAATTCAGGAATTCTAAAAAAGAAAAACACAACATTTCAAAAACAAAATGGCAAAAAAATAGAAAAAATAAACAGTATACAGTTTTAAAACCCTTAAATGAAACAAAGGGGAAAGATCAAGATTTTAATGAAGGCCCAAAAATTTTAAAAAAGGGGTTAAAATGTTTAAGAAGAAAGGGGCAAGTTTTTGAGAAAATAAAAAAAAGTTAAAGTTTAAAGTTTTGGGACTGGCAAGTCCTGTGCGAACACAAAGAAGGGAATAACCTTTAAAAGAATTTTTTTTTAGCAATCCCAAAAAAATCGGAACCTTAGAATGGATAACTGAAAATTATTTAAAATATCAATCCAAATTTTTTTGTTAGAATTATCACAAAGAAAAGAAAATAAAACCTAAAAGGGGGTGAACAATTTTTGAAAGGGGGGAATAAACGGGATAGGTGAACATATAATTGCTTTAGAAAAAGGCTTTTATGAGTAACAGATTGTAATGTTAGATTACAAATTGATGGAACATTAATTATGAAAACATTATTAAAAACAACACATAGTGAAAGATAGCATACAATTAAGAGAGGTGTAGCAGGATGAATGTCAGATTTTTTTCCTAACAGAAAATATTTTCAGAATGTAGAAGACCTAAATGGAATCAGCATGGAGGACGAAACATAAAATAACATTAGATATGCAGATGATACAGTATTGATTGCATACAATGCACAGGATCTGCAACAATTAGTAGATGCTGTTGTTGTATACAGTGAGCAGCTGGGGTTGGAATTAAATTGTAGGAAGACACAGGTAATGGTCGTCACTAGGAAGAACGAAGCACCACAATGTAATATACAAGTAAATGGGAATATTCTTCAACAAGTGAATCGGTTCAATTATCTCGGAACAGTCATAACTTCTGATGGCAGATGCCTTGAAGAGATTAGAACAAGAATCGCCATGGCGAAAGTAGCCTTTAGCAAGATGAAAAACATTCTGACCAATAAAAAGATGTCAATTGAAACGAGAAAAAGAGTGTTGAGGGGATACATAGAGCCTGTTCTTTTGTATGGATGTGAAACTTGGACAATGTGCAGTCAAGCTGAAAAACATCTGATGGCTGCAGAAATGTGGTTTCTGAGGAAAATGCAAAGAATACCATGGACAGATAGAAAAACCAATGACCAAGTACTACAAGAGACAAATGAATATCGTAGATTGATTAGAGAAATTAGACGTAGACAGTCAAAATTTTGTGGACATGTTATGAGAAGAAATGGACTGGAGAACTTAGTGACAGCTGGCAAGATCGAAGGGAACAGACCAAGAGGAAGACCGAGAGGAAAATACCTGGATGGCTTGGCCACATGGCATGGACGAGACAGGAACACTGAGCTGATCCACGACTCTGGTGATCGAGTGAAATGGCGAATCATGACCGCCCACGCTTTCCGGCATGGCACATGATTGATTGATTGAATCTCTTCCATGGTGAATGACTCGCAGGAGGCATCTAGTGGGGGCATAGTAATTTCTCCATCCAGGTTCGGAATAGTGTCAGGCTGCGGTCTATTTAATATTTCTTTGAAATGTTCTGCCCATCGTTGCTTTTGGTGGTCATCTGATAACAGTTTATTGCCTTGTTTGTCTTTGATGGGTATATTTGGTGTAGGTGAGTGATTGCATAGTTGCTTCATGATATGGAATAAGGCTCTGTTGTTTCCAGTTCTGGCAGCTGCTTCGGCGTCGGAGACCAGGCTGTGAATAAAGTATGTTTGTCTTTTCGTGCGCTTGATTTCACCTCTTTATCCAACACAGAGTATTTTTGCTTATGGGTTTCATATGTAGATGTGTCTTATTCAGAAAGAAGTGTTAGTTTTGCTTGTTTTCTTTCTTGTATCTTCGTCAAGGTGTTATCGCTTATCCACTTCTTCTTCTGTCTTTGTACGTAGCCGACTGTGTTTGTTGCAGCATTTAGCAAGGTATCTTTTAGGAAATTCCAATTTTCTTCAATGTTATGTTTAATATTCGCATTGCTCGATATACTTTCTTTGTTAGCATAGATGCTTTGTACCTCTGAATTGAATGCGAGTTGGTGTTCTTTAGTCAGTAGGGACTGTGAGTTTATTTTCTTAATTCTGGGTGATCTGTGCAGAGTCTTGAGCTTTATTTTTAGTTTGGCAATGCAGAGATTGTGATCACTGCCAGCATCTGCACCTCTGTAGGCTCTGACGTCTTGTACTGATGAACGGAATTTGGCATTAATGCAAAAATGGTCTATCTGATTTTTTGTGATGCTATCAGGCGAGTTCCACGTGACTTTGTGTATATCTTTGTGCGGAAATAAAGAGTTTGCTACTATCAGATTTGCTATTTCACAGAATTCTAGTAGTCTCTCTCCGTTTTGGTTCATATTCATTTAGAGCCCTAAATCTGGTTCTGAAACAACGGGAAAATGTTACGATGGTGGTTTGTCGGACCGCCGATCAACCGTTCTAAGCCGAGCTAGAAAGAAACACGTCTCGCCATCTTGACCTAAATTTTTGACAACAAAAGAACAATAGCATTATAACGCATGAAAAATAATCAATAACAAATGACTCACTGAGGCAATGTTTAACATGGGCATTATAAATACTTAAGGAAGGTTTAACGTGCCATACATATGGGAATGTTTTTTGGCTAGATGTCATTTGAGATAATTTACCATTATTATTGCCTTTCTTTGTTTTTGTTTATGGGGGTATGTAGTCAGTACTGAGGTAGTGTTAAAGAAGGTTGCGAATGTATGTATAATGATTTGTGGTGTCTTTGATTTCTTGTGGAAGATTGTTCCAATAGTGAGCGGCAGATTATGCTAAGCTTGTTTTATATAAGTCTATCCTAGGTTTTGGGACATGGGATCAACACCCTGTGCCACATTTATTGAAAGACTGAAGATCAAGTGGTTTGGCCATGTCGTTAGAATGCAACACCGACAACTACCAACACTAGCCTTACATCTAAGATCATCTGCGACAAGACCAAGAGGACGTCACAGAAGACAATGGATTGACGACATCAAAAATCAATCAATCAATCAATCAATCCTCTTGAGCCTAAGGCGGCGCATAGGGCAGAAGTCCTGTCTCTCCATGCCTGGCGGTTCGCTGCTACCTGTTGTAGATCTTGGATATTTACTTTGCCATTGAATGAGCCTTCTCTAATGATGGTTCTACGCAGGGTCTCTCTTGGTCTTCCCCGTTTTCTTTTCTCTACCGGTGACCATATGAGGGCTTGGTAGGAGAGTCTTGTCTTGTCCATTCTGAGTACATGGCCGATGTAGTTCCAACGGCGTCTTCTTATGAAATTGAATACTGTATCTTGCTTAGTCTCTTGTCTTATTTGCGAATTGGTTCTGAATTCTGTCCAGTGGATGTTTAGAAGTCTTCTAAGACATTTGTTCTCAAAATTGTCTAATTTTTTATCTAAAGCTACCGTTGATTTCCAACTTTCACATCCATACGTTAACACTGGAATCTCACCAGAGTTGAAGATTTTAAGTTTTGTGTGTTTGCTGAGTTTCTTTGACTTCCAGATGTTTGACAGTTTATTGAAGGCACTAGATGCCAGTGCGATTCTAGATGATATTTCTGGTGTTGAGTCCCCTGTAGATGTCATTTTGCTTCCTAGGTATGTGAAGCTGTTGACTTTTTCAAGAACGTAGCTGTTCAATTTGGTGTCATCTGAACTGTTGGTAAGATCAATAGTCTTTGTTTTTGTGGTGTTAATTTGGAGACCAATTTGCCCTGAGACATTTTGGAGGTGGTTTATTTTCTCTTGGGCATCCGGGTGTGTTGAACTCAAAAGCACTATGTCGTCGGCAAAGTCCAGGTCTTCTAGAATTTTGTCAGCCCAATGGATACCCATATTTGTGTTGTTTGTGCATTTGCGCATGACCCAATCGATAGCTATTCCAAAAAGCATCGGTGATAAGACACAACCCTGTTTCACTCCTGTTTCGACTGAGAACCAGTCAGGGTTGCCTGTTTCTGTTCTTACGCAGCAACGTGTCTCTTTGTAGAAAGATTTTATGATGTTGGTATATTTGGTAGGAAAATCATAGATGTTAAGTAGATTCCAAAGTGAAGGACGGTGGATGCTGTCGAAGGCTTTTTGAAAGTCGACAAATTTGGTGATTAATTTCGACTGGAATTCTACGGAGTCTTCAATGATTATTCTGAGGGTGAAAATGTGGTCTATGCATGACCGTTTTGGTCTGAAGCCTGCTTGTTCTTCTCTGAGCCTTTCATCTATCGCCTTTTTCAATCTCTCAAGTAACATGCTACAAAAAAGTTTTCCTGGTACTGATAATAGAGTGATACCACGCAATCATTGCAATCAGACATATCGCCCTTTTTAGGCAGTTTGAAAATTACACCATCTTTCCACTGTTGTGGTGGGGATTCGCTTTGCCAGATTTCATTGATCAGCTGTAACAAACGTTGTAAGGTGTTCTCATCTGCTGCTTTGAGCATTTCTCCTGAGATTTCATTCGTGGGATAGTGTTTTTCCTTTGGATTATGTGATGTTATTTCGTTTTCGTGTATTGGAAGTGTTCAAAAGAAGCCACGGAAGGCAGGTGGTGGATGAAATTTTGAGGGCAGCCGACAGATATTTGTTGGTTATGGTCTCGAGTTTCGCGACGGCAAGCAGAAGATCTCTTTCGAGAGACAATGATTGCGGTCATCCGGCCAGTATGGTCACTGCCATAGAGGAAAGCAACGGCAAACTACCTCTTTGAAAGTGCCTAGTTTATTATGATTCGATTAAAGACTGATCATTGCAAGACAAGGACAGAGACATTAAAATTAGGAGCATGGAACGTTAGGACGTTAAACAACGACGGAACATTAGAGAACATAACACAAGAAATTCAAAGAGAAAAAATTAATATATTAGGTATGTGCGAAACGAGATGGACAGGAGCAGGCATCAAGATACATAAAGATTTTAAGATTATTTATTCTGGAGGTGAAGATCGACATAGGGGAGTGGCAATAATTTTGGACCGGAAAACATCAACGTCTGTTCAGGGATATTGGGCCGTGTCGGACAGAGTTCTACTAGTTAAATTGAGTGGCGAACCTTTTAACATAAATGTTATTCAGGTATATGCCCCAACAGGAGAGTCCAGTGAAGATAGTGTAGAGGAATTTTATAATGACATAGAGTCTGCCTTAAAGAAATGTAAAAATTCAGAAATAAACATCATAATAGGGGACTGCAATGCAAAAGTAGGAAATCAAGGGGATAGATACACAGTAGGAAACTATGGTTTAGGAGAGAGAAATGAAAGAGGATACAGACTAGTAGAGTGGGCAAAAGAACAGGAAATGATTGTAGGAAACACCTGGTTCAAGCAACACCCTAGAAGACTATGGACCTGGAGGAGTCCTGATAGCAGGATTAGAAACCAGATTGACTACATTCTCATTAGCAGAAGATTTAGAAACGCGCTAACAGTAGCAAAAACAGTTCCCAGTGCTGATTGTTATAGTGACCACAGATTACTCACAGGAACATTGAGGATAAAGTTGAAGAAAGTCAAGTATATAACAGGAAACACTAAATATGACTTGTGTACATTGAGTAATGACGGGGAAATACAAAACAAATTCAACATAGAAGTACAGAACAGATTTGAAATATTGTCTGATCTAGAGATCCTATTCCAGGATGTGAATGATCAATGGGAAATGTTAAAGAATTCAATCAATGTGGCTGCAGAAACAACTATTCCAAAATTAAAGAAGGTGGGTCGTAAGAAATGGATGACTGAGGAAATTTTACACTTAATGGAAACAAGAAGGCTCAACAAAAATAATCCTGCTAAATATGAAGAAATTCACAGACAAGTCAGAGTATTATGTAGGAAGGCAAAAGAATCATGGCTTGAGGAAAAGTGCTTAGAAATTGAAAAACAACACAACACTCAAAACACCAAATTAGTGCACAAAAGAATTCAGGAACTTACTAATAAAAGAACAAGTACATCAACAGGCTGTCTAAAAACTAAAGATGGCAAAATCATAATAGAAAAAGATCAGATTCTACATGTATGGACAGATTATGTGAAAGACCTGTATAATGATAACAGAGAGGAACAGTATGCTATTAGATTTAATAATGAAGGACCAGAAATTTTAAAGATGGAGGTTCAAAATGTTCTTAAGCATATGAAAGCTGGCAAGTCTTCTGGTGCAGATAACATCACAACAGAAATGATTAAAGCTTTAGAAGAATTTGGACTAGAGCAAGTCACTAGACTGCTGAACACATTATATGATACTGGAGATATACCTTCTGAATTATGTAATGCTGTATTTATTGCAATCCCAAAGAAATCAGGAACCTTAGAATGTGATCAACATAGAACAATTAGTATAATGAGTCACATCACAAAGATTTTGTTACGAATTATCATGCAAAGAGTGAGGAAGAAAATACAACCTGAAATAGGGGTAGAACAATGTGGGTTTGTAGAAGGAAAGGGTACAGTAAATGCTGTGTATATGCTGTGAACAGTTATTGAACGTGCTTTAGAAGTAAACAAGGATATACATCTTTGCTTTATTGACTACACAAAGGCTTTTGATAGAGTTAGACATGTCAACATTGTGGATATGCTTGCAGATCTACAAATTGATGGGAAAGACATTAGACTTATAAAAAACATATATTGGAAACAACAAGCAGCCATAAGGATTGATAATGAAGTAGGACAATACCAACCTATTAAGAGAGGTGTTAGGCAGGGATGTGTAATGTCTCCAGATCTTTTTTTCCCTATACAGTGAAAATATTTTCAGAAATGTAGAAGACCTAAATGGAATCAGCATTGGAGGACGAAACATAAATAACATTAGATATGCAGATGATACAGTATTGATTGCATACAATGCACAGGATCTGCAACAATTAGTAGATGCTGTTGTTGTATACAGTGAGCAGCTGGGGTTGGAATTAAATTGTAGGAAGACACAGGTAATGGTCGTCACTAGGAAGAACGAAGCACCACAATGTAATATACAAGTAAATGGGAATATTCTTCAACAAGTGAATCGGTTCAATTATCTCGGAACAGTCATAACTTCTGATGGCAGATGCCTTGAAGAGATTAGAACAAGAATCGCCATGGCGAAAGTAGCCTTTAGCAAGATGAAAAACATTCTGACCAATAAAAAGATGTCAATTGAAACGAGAAAAAGAGTGTTGAGGGGATACATAGAGCCTGTTCTTTTGTATGGATGTGAAACTTGGACAATGTGCAGTCAAGCTGAAAAACATCTGATGGCTGCAGAAATGTGGTTTCTGAGGAAAATGCAAAGAATACCATGGACAGATAGAAAAACCAATGACCAAGTACTACAAGAGACAAATGAATATCGTAGATTGATTAGAGAAATTAGACGTAGACAGTCAAAATTTTGTGGACATGTTATGAGAAGAAATGGACTGGAGAACTTAGTGACAGCTGGCAAGATCGAAGGGAACAGACCAAGAGGAAGACCGAGAGGAAAATACCTGGATGGCTTGGCCACATGGCATGGACGAGACAGGAACACTGAGCTGATCCACGACTCTGGTGATCGAGTGAAATGGCGAATCATGACCGCCCACGCTTTCCGGCATGGCACATGATTGATTGATTGAATCTCTTCCATGGTGAATGACTCGCAGGAGGCATCTAGTGGGGGCATAGTAATTTCTCCATCCAGGTTCGGAATAGTGTCAGGCTGCGGTCTATTTAATATTTCTTTGAAATGTTCTGCCCATCGTTGCCTTTGGTGGTCATCGGATAACAGTTTATTGCCTTGTTTGTCTTTGATGGGTATATTTGGTGTAGGTGAGTGATTGCATAGTTGCTTCATGATATGGAATACGGCTCTGTTGTTTCCAGTTCTGGCAGCTGCTTCGGAGTCGGAGGACCAGGCTGTGAATAAAGTTCTGTTTGTCTTTTCAGTGCGCTTGATTTCACCTCTTTATCCAACTATAGAGTATTTTTGCTTATGGGTTTCATATGTAGATGTGTCTTATTGCAGAAAGAAGTGTTAGTTTTGCTTGTTTTCTTTCTTGTATCTTCGTCCAGGTGTTATCGCTTAGCCACTTATTCTTCTGTCTTTGTACGTAGACGACTGTGTTTGTTGCAGCATTTAGCAAGGTATGTTTTAGGAAATTCCAATTTTCTTCAATGTTATGTTTAATATTCGCATTGCTCGATATACTTTCTTTGTTAGCATAGATGCTTTGTACCTCTGAATTGAATGCGAGTTGGTGTTCTTTAGTCAGTAGGGACTGTGAGTTTATTTTCTTAATTCTGGGTGATCTGTGCAGAGTCTTGAGCTTTATTTTTAGTTTGGCAATGCAGAGATTGTGATCACTGCCAGCATCTGCACCTCTGTAGGCTCTGACGTCTTGTACTGATGAACGGAATTTGGCATTAATGCAAAAATGGTCTATCTGATTTTTTGTGATGCTATCAGGCGAGTTCCACGTGACTTTGTGTACATCTTTGTGCGGAAATAAAGAGTTTGCTACTATCAGATTTGCTATTTCACAGAATTCTAGTAGTCTCTCTCCGTTTTGGTTCATATTCATTTAGAGCCATAAATCTGGTTCTGAAACAACGGGAAGTTTTACGATGGTGGTTTGTCGGACCGCCGATCAACCGTTCTAAGCCGAGCTAGAAAGAAACACGTCTCGCCATCTTGACCTAAATTGTTGACAACAAAAGAACAATAGCATTATAACTCATGAAAAATAATCAATAACAAATGACTCTCTGAGGCAATGTTTAACATGGGCATTGATAAATACCTAAGGAAGGTTTAACGTGCCATACATATGGGAATGTTTTTTGGCTAGTTGTCATTTGAGATAATTTACCATTATTATTGTATTTTTTTGTTTTTGTTTATGGGGGTATGTAGTCAGTACTGAGGTAGTGTTCAAGCAGGTTGCGAATGTATGTATAATGATTTGTGGTGTCTTTGATTTCTTGTGGAAGATTGTTCCACAAGTGAGCGGCAGATTATGCTAAGCTTGTTTTATATAAGTCTATCCTAGGTTTTGGGACATGGGATCAACACCCTGTGCCACATTTATTGAAAGACTGAAGATCAAGTGGTTTGGCCATGTCGTTAGAATGCAACACCAACAACTACCAACACTGGCCTTACATCTAAGATCATCTGCGACAAGACCAAGAGGACGTCAAAGAAGACAATGGATTGACGACATCAAAGACATTGTACAATCACACGGAGTGACACTATCCAGTGCCACCCACCGCGCTCTGGAACGCAAATTATTCCTCCCCACGACGATTGACGGCAGATGTGGAAAATTATGATGATGATGATGATGATGATGATGATGATGATGATGATGATGATGATGATGATGATCAGATCTTATAAAATAGCGCTAGTTTTGCTCTTCGTGGTATAGGATATTGTAATAGCTTGTCTGTAACATGTAATTTCACGAAGCTAAGTTTTATTCTTTATTGGCAATGCTTAATTATATCCTTCAGTGATTAGGACAAATATGTAATCTCTTATACACGGTGTATATTTAACGACTGTGGACTTTTTAAAATCAAGTATTTGTCCACCGTAATTTAAGTTCACATTTTTGGTTCAAATACATTTAAACTTTAGTTCAGAATATTACTGCTACATGCAGATGTTTTCGTAATTTATCTCAGCTACAGTGGTGTTAACTATTTTAAATGGAGCACGTATTTCTTACCTGTAACAGGTATTCGAATGTGGTTGTTCAACAATTTATTATGACATTTCCTGATACCCAAGTGACTCATCCTAATGCTGTTAGCAATTTATTTAAGACATGTCGAAGTACTGGCTGTGTTCACGATGTGCGCCGCCCTGGTAGCCATCTGTTTCTGAAGAAACATCCCTCAGCATCCAAGGCAGCATTGCTAATGAGTCCGGTTAAATCATTAAGAAAGTTGGCCCAACAAGTACACAAGTCAAGCAATACTGTCCACACAATCCTGAAGACGAAGTTGAACTTATGTCCATACACGTTTTCAGCTGTACCTCAACTAAAGGAATTAGAACATCAATGCGGAGTTAACTATTGCATGTGGTATGAGAATTTTCTTGCTCAAGAATGTGAGGAAATTTGTTATGTCCATTTGTTCACAGATGACGCATGGTTTCATCTTTCTTGGCACGTGAACAGTCAGAATGATCGTCTTTGGAGTGATGAAGATCCCCATGCGTTTAGTAGGAGCGTGGTGTATAATGAGTCGTATGCGCAAAATCGGTCCAATTTTCTTTAACGATACTGTAAATTCTGAAAGAACCCGGACTAATATTCTGGAACCATTCGTAGACCAAATTTCTGAGCGGGAAATTGAACAAACCTGGTTTCAATAAGATGGTGCAACTGCTTGCATAGCTCTAAAATGATTAAAATTCTTAGTCTGAGGAAATTCTTGATTTTTGCAAATCGCATAATCTCTCGCAGAATTGGCCTGCTCACTCTCCAGATTTTACTCCCCTGGATTACTACCTCTGTGGTGCACTTAAAGGAAATGTATACGAGAACAATCCCTACACAATCAATGAATTTCAGTTTCAGTCGTCAAAAACATTAATAACAATTAAACTGTCCAAACTGCTCACGGTCTTTGACAATATGGAAAAAAAAAACCTGTCCATATTTGGTAACAAAATGGTGGTGGATATTTCCAATGCCTTTTATGAAAAGAACTGTAATGTGGACAACTTTACAGAAAATAAGACACACCATAGCAGTAGATGTTGCATGAACTCCACGGACGGTGAATACAAAACTTGCAACGGCAATATTTTCAAACAGTCCACAGTCATTAACAATATACCCTGTATTTTACGTTTATTTGTTTGTTGGTGCTATACCAGTAAGTTGGTAATGCTATTTAACCTCTGCATTGCTATAACCAGTCTTCGTATCACTTCTTTTGAATAGTTCCAACTGTTGATTATTATTGAACTAAGATATTTAAAGTGTCTGACATTTGCAATGTGATGTTTGATTAGCATATAATTGTGTCCGTGGACATTATTTATGTGTTTTTAATCTCAGAAAAAAGATTTTCATTCTCAAGTTATCTCTTGAAAGACAATACTAAAATAAGAAAGCACTTTACAACACAATCTTATTACCAACTCTATGCTATCACTGCCAAACCTGGACAATGACAGAAAAAGAGAAAAGAAAAAATCACAACAGAAATGAGATTCCTGAGAAGAATGATCAATGTATCAAGAAGAGATAAGATCATAAATGAGAGAAATTAGGACTAAAGTGGTGGGGGGGGGGGGGGGTTATAGTAGCACTAGATTTTATTAGAAGGCAGCAAGTCAAATGGTTTAGCCACGCAACTAAGCCAAACAATGATGTACAGACCAGATGGAAGCAGAGGAAAAGGCCGCCCTCGTAAAGGATGGACGCATGGAATAGCAGAATCCATGGGAATGTCGATACATGAAGCCCATAAGCAGGCACTCTCCCGCTGTTTATACTTCACCTCGAAACCGCAAGGTACATGAGGAACAAGATGAGATGGGATGAGATCGTTGACGGATAGTAAGAGCATTGAATATATCTTGACTGAAGGAAACTCACAAAAGAGAACTGGTTACTCGTTGCACGAAAACAGTCCACAGTCTCTGGGCATGTCATAAAAATGGAAAGTTAGAGTGTGTCGTCACAACGGGAAAGTTGAAGGGGAAAAGGGGCAGCGGAAGACATAGCGAGAAAATGCTTGACAGTTTTACATCATGGCGTAAGGGAATATCAGTATCAGAAATGATTGGCAACACAAGAGAACAGTCTGTGGATAGACATGATCACCTTCACAACACGGCATGGATTATAAGAAGACGTATCCAAGAAATCCAATATTGTCGACCTTTGCTGCGACCGAATTCATAATATCTGTATGCTTAACAACCTTTCAGGGAATCATTGAGTCAAAGTCTGCAACGATAATACCTATAGTTAAGATTCATACTCATTATTCATTTCCTTAATCTCTTTTTGTTGTAACAACCTGTCAGGGATTCATTGAGTCAACGTCTGCAATGATAATACCTATAGATAGATTCATACTCATTATTCATTTTCTTAATCTTCTAATGTCCTTTCCAGGTCTCAGTCAGAGAACATATTGAGGCTATCTGTTAATCACATCATGTCCTCGCTAAAGAAGACATACGAGCCGAGGAGTGAAACCCCAACAAACGACCTCTTTGACCTGGTAATGAATCCAAACTTATTAGATCATATGTATACATACTACGTACATATGTTGTATGTTTTATAAGAGATTGCCAAATCAGACAGAATTATTCGTGATAGCATAGCAGATTGCCAGTGCAGAGATGCCCTTTTCTACAGTGAATAAAGGCGTTTTGTTATTGATTTGGAGCATCCATCCCAGATTGTGGAGGAATAATCAATATGTGTTTGTATATGGGAAGTACAGAATATCTTTCTTGTGTTTTCGTGAAGGAAATTTTTAATTTTGGCGAGTTGGTATACATTTTTGGCTACTTATTTAACGAGAGCATGAACATGGGAGTTAAAGGTTAGATTTTGATCTATGATAAGACCCAGTACCTTGTGCTCGGTTACACTTTCTGTAGGCATGCTACCAATGTGCAGCTGTAGAGTTCTCTGCGAGTTTAGTGTGTGAAGTCTTTGCCTGGTTCCTATTAACATAGATTTTGTTTTAGAAATATTAATTTGCATGCTGTTTGCATCACAGCAGTTAACTACACTATTTATTTCCTGTTGCAAGGATAATTCTAGCACATTACGATCAATAGCATTTGCTATATACTGTGCAGTCGTCTGCAAATATATCGCAGGACGACGACAGATATAAGGGAAAATCATTTATATAAATGGCTAACAACAGAGGGCCAAGAATAGACACCCGAGGTACTCCAATATTAATGGTAATGGCTTGAGATAAAGATTTATCGTGTGATACTACTTGTTTTCTGTCTAATAAAAATGATTTTATTTATGTCACTATATTAAAGCTTACTTTCATTGTTTCTAGTTTTTTTTAAAAATTAGAATAGTATGATCTAGCATATCGAATGCTTTTCTAAAGTCTATAAACACCGCTCAACATAGTGTATTGTTTTTAATATTTTGATGCCAGTTTTCTGTCATATTTGTTAAGGCCGTATGACAAGAGTATTTTGGCCGAAATCCTAACTGACTGTCAACTATTAGTTTGTGGCAAACTAAGTTCTCTAGTGATGTTTTGTGGATGTGCTTTTCTAGCGGTTTGGATAATGAGGATAGTATGTAAATTGGTGTATAATTACTAATGAGACGATCGTCTAGAGAACCAGCTTTTAAATGAGGATAAACTTTAGCGATTTTAAAGGCTGATGGGAAGTGGACCTTTGGTGAGACATTGATTATATATAAATGTTAGTGACTCGCAGATCACCGGTGCAGCATGGCGAAGGATCCAGTTACTGATTCCATCTAGTCCTGATGAGTTATTGTTTTTTAGGTTACTGAGATGAGTAAATACTTCAGTGGTCGTCATTAGCGGTATGTTGGAGGGAATGTCTCCATAGCATTTGTTCTCACAGAATGATTATAATAAAGATATGTCATATCAAACACAAGACCACGTGTGTGCTAGCCATTTGGTTACAACGGATTTCACAGAAACAAGGGTCTAATATTTCAGCATATCTGCTATTGGGCTTCAGTTAGCAGAGTTCTTGGTGTTCTGGGTCAGTTATTTCCAGGACATTTCTCATTATTGAACTACTAGACCCAGCATCATTTTTCTTGGTCAGCCTTCGCCTCTTCTAACGCTAATTTTCCAATCGCCGCGATGCCTTTTAACCCATTACATAACTAAAGAATTTTTTGGTTTCTCTTCTTATTGATATAGTGTTCTCTTTCATTAGTCCCTTCCAGGCAATCGTCGGTCGTTACTCTGGCAGTATAAGTTATTCATTTAGACATCCTATCTCGCACTCGATAACACCATCATCATCACATGCTCCGCCAGCTGGCGTAGGCGATCATGTGTCTCCACAGATCGTGGTCTTTGGTGTTCTGGATCTGCTGTGCTGATGATATTCCTCCATGGCATTGTCTCAGTCCATCCAGAATCATTTCTGTTGGTCTGCCTCTGCATCTCTTCCTCTTTATCTTTCCATGTGTTTCGATGTTCTCCAATACCTCTCTTCTGATCACATGGCCAAAGAAAGCTGTTTGTCTAATTCTTATTGCTATATATAATGTTCAAGTTTCATAAGCCTGTTTCAGACAGGCCATTGTTGGTAACCTAGTAAATAATATTAGACTGAAGATTCTCGATCCTTTGGTCTCGATCACAGTGTAGTTTACACTTAATCTAGCCTAGCTAACCAGTAGAGGCAACCAGCCGAATCAACCCATTGTCACGTGGAACATCATGGACCGGCTCTGGCCCCAGGGACCTGGAACATAATGGGGTGACTCTGGTCGCAGTGACCTGGAACAACATGGGGCGGCTCTGGCCTCAGGATCCTGGAACATCATGGGGAGGCTCTGGCTCCAGGAACCTGGAACAACATGGGGCGGGTCTGGCCCCAAGAACCTGGAACATCATTGGGCGGATCTGGCCCCAGGGACCTGGAACAACATGGGGCGGCTCTGTCCCCCAGGGAAACCGTGAGCCCATTAAGAAAGTGAAGTACTGAATTTTGTAAAATGAAGGACATCGCATGATTGTTTATCATTTGGGAGGGAAAGCAGCTGGATGTATGAGCTTTTCAGCCTACGTCATTATGCTAGAACCTATTAAAAAGTAATTTGCGCTCCAGCGCCCGATGGGCGGCACTGAATAGTGTCATTCCGTGTGATTGTACAATATATTTGATGTCGTCAATCCATTTTCTTCTTGGACGTCCTAGTGGTCTCGTCGCATATGAACTTTGATGTAAGGCCAGTGATGTTAGTTTATGGTGTTGCATTCTAACATGGTCAAACCACTTGATCTTCTGTCTTTCAATAAATGTGGCACAAGTTGTTGATCCCACTGTCTGTCTGATAACAACATTTCTTATCGGTCTCGGATTGTTAAGTTGGCAACCCTCCTCAGGCATCTCACCTCGCAGGTGTTGATTTTGCGAAAGTGTGATTTGGATAAAGTCTAAGTTTGAGATTGGTATCATATGGTTGATGTGAATATGTTGTTTATTATCTGTCGTTTTGCGGACATGAGTATATTTGGATGTTTCAGTATGGGTGATAGTCGATATGAAAGTGCAACTATAGTATGTCCACATTTGTTTGCCTTCATTCACGATCAATTATTTTGAAAACTGTCTGTTGCATCGTTATGAAATTTTTCCAGCCGTCTTATATTTACCCCCACCCAAGGAATATGTCTTTGATAGGTCCAAAAACAACTTAAATCATTGAAAGCGGCAACATTCCTTTGATGTTTTGCTGAACAACTAGTGATTTCTTGCTAACAAAGTTATTTTTACAGTAATGGGAGACCTGCAAATTCTGATGACACACAAAGGCGTATCCGGATTCGTATGGGAGTGGGTGCAATGAAAGAACTAGCTTAAAATCGACAGGGTCGGCTGCATTGCACCGGGTTTTTATCCCATATGGCTCAGTTTCTTTCCGCAGCGCGGAAAGCGTCGCACAAAGCACGAACTCCGTAGCTCCAGCGACGACCCTCGGGAGTCTCCGAAAAAATGCACTCGTGAAATGAAGGACGCGGCCCGGAATCGAACATACAACCTTCGGAGCCCGAGTCAGACGGCTTGACCACTTCACCACGGAGAATCCCGAGAGGGGTCCAATGTGTAATATTAGTAAAGACAGAGAATTTACAGAGGCACGGGGTAAATAATTTGTAAATTAACAGGAAGGTAGAAGGAATATATTTCTTACCTTATTTTTCATTTTCTTCTTGTTTCTTCAGCTGATGCTGATGCTGTAATGTTTAGGACCTGCAATTCGTCTGAATAGTTGGAGCAAAATATCCCAGTAAGTGCGTACGTAGATTAATGTTTGCGATCTGCTCAGACCTTAATCTGTGTCGGACGATTCCAGTAGGTTGATGATTGCTCTCGGTTGCATAAAATTCAATCCATCCTTTCTCCAATAGTCCTCTTCCTCTTTCAACACATGGTCCTGACGTTTTTTCCAGTAACTTTTACCAATATTTAATAGCGCGGACAGACAGACAGACAGACAGACAGACAGACAGACAGACAGACAGACAGGTAGGTAGGTAGGTAGGTAGTTGGGTAGGTAGGTAGGTAGGTAGGTAGGTAGGCAGAAAGGTAGGCGGGTGGATGGTTGGCTGGCTGGCTGACTGGGTTTCGGTCGGTCGGTGGTTCGGTCGGTGGATCGGTCGGTCGGTGGGTTGGTCAGTGGGTCGGTTGGTCGGTCGGTCGGTCGGTGGTGGTTCGGTCGGCGGGTCGGTGGGTCGGTCGGTGGGTCGGTCGGTGGGTCGGTTGGTCGGTCGGTCAGTCGGTCGGTCGGCCGGTCGGCAGGCCGGCCGGCCGGTAGGTAGGTAGGTAGATATATAGGTAGATAGATAGATAGATAATAGATAGATAGATAGATAGATAGATAGATAGATAGATAGATAGATAGATAGATAGATAGATAGATAGATAGATAGATAGATAGATAGATAGATAGATAGATAGATAGATCCCCGGCAGGAGCCAGGCCGAGCCAGCTAGTTTATTTATATAATCACGTTTTATGAAAGAATCCACAGTTTGACAACACCTCTGAACTACCCCATATAAATTCCCTCAGTCTGCCAAAAGCGAAAACCGCGTAGACAAAATTCAAATAACAGCGGGGGTGTGTCTTGCTGAAACGGTAATACCCTTAAAATGATTGAATGAATGCGGGGGCTATAAAATATATACGGCATATAAACAAACATTGAAATCTGCTGTACAATCTCCAGAACAAAAATTTTGTGTTGGGTGGACATAATGATAAGGTTATATGCTAAATCTCATCATTTTCCCTCAGTTGGTTACTGAGATATTAAATATTATATTGAGGCAACCAAAAAAAAAAAAAACACATTATAGTCATCTACACATGTATAATAATAGCTGTCATAGTATTATCTGTTTTATGTTTTTGTTTTCTACTCAAAGTCAAGATATTCCAATGACGTATGCTGCTGTTTGGGAATGATGTGTTAAGTTTGTGCATATATTAGTCTGGTCAGAAAGGGTAGGGTGATCAGTCCCACCCTTACACAAGCATTTGTTGTGTGCTTTCAAGAAACATGTCTGCTAATTATTCAGTACTCATTTAATAATACTGGCTCCGTCCCAGACTAGTTAAGACTGGGGATAAGTTCACTTCTACCAGTACGGGATTAAACCTCCAGACCACTGTATTGGTAGCTCAATATAAAATGACACAAAGTAGTGCAGCTTTACATAATAGAATTGTGACACATACAGGACGTTGCGGCGACTAGCCTTCATCAGCAAACAAATAGACACACAAAACACAACACATAACCACGGAGAAGACCCTCCGGTAACTACATTGAGGCGTGACGACGGGATGAGAAGAACAAAAAGATGAAAACATGAAAGCAATGAAGACAAAATAAAAATTTGACCAAAAATGTTTCTACTTACCTGGGAATCCGAACGTGTATCGCCGAGAATGTCACCGTTATCACCTTATATACACCGCCGAGGGAGAGGGGTGATGTCTGGGTGGTGGGTGTAACAGCCCAGTGAGGATCCCAGGTACATGAAAGTGGCACATGAACAGAAAAGGCGGGAGGGGGGGGGGGGGGAGGGGCGAAGGCAGGAAGGTAAGTCAGGAAACTTGTAGCAATAGAGATGTGATGGTAACCGAGGAGTCCCAGTGGATATACTCCCGAAGCATGAGTGGGTGCCCGTAAATGGGTTGGCCCTAGTGGACGGATATTATAGAGCAATGAAGGGAGCACGCAAGTGTGATGGTGTTACTAACAAAACTTGGATTATGGGCGTCTATGTGTTGTTATGAGGCGAGTCCTAAAATCTGGGCGAACTGATATGTGTGTGCGCACATACATACATCTACACCGATCAACAAACATTCATACTGTAGTATACATACACGTGTGCATGGTACATATGAAAAAGGGGAGAGAGAGAGGGGGTAGAGAGAGAGGGGGGGGGGGGGGTAGAGAGAGAGAGAGAGGTTAGTAACATGCCTGTGATGTGCCATATGGGATATGCGGAGTAGGACTGTCTACAAATATGAGGCTTCACTCATACTTTGGCACATTGTCGTCTTGACAGACGATAGTTTGTGCTTTAAAAAGACATAACAACTTTTACCTGTGGCGGTAGCGAATGTGACTGATAAGGCCAATTTGCGCTGTAAATGTTCGTTCACAGTGGTTGCATGTGAATACGTGGTCAATTCCACCATCATGCACTATCTGACGTCTCACACACTCGGTGTGTGACTTATCTGCAATCATTTTCTCCTTTGTCTTTATTCCATTTCTGATGTTTGCCCTCCATGCAACACGTTCTCCATGCAACGACTTGCTCCTACTGTGCATTATCAATGTCTGTATCAATCATGTCCCTCTTACACACATCTTTGTATCGTAGTAGAGGCCGACCCTGAGATCTCTTACCCATCTGTACTTCATAAAAAAAGATGTCCTTCGGTATTCTACCATCATACATCCTCTTAAGATGCCCTAGACTGAGCATGGTATAAACCGTCACACAACCTGATCTTTCAAATATTTCAGTATTTGCGATTGTGTCTTGCCACTTAATACCAAAAATTCTTCGCAGACACCGCATATGTAAGCTGTTTAAACGTTTCTCTTGGTGTGAGTAAGTTGTCCAGGTTTCACTGCCATAAAGAATAGTACTAAGGACACAGGTTTGATATACAAGGACTTTTGTTCTGGCAGTAAGCTTCCTGTTCTCCCAGACTCTTTTTCTTAACATGTTCATTGTTGTTGCTGCCTTACCAATCCGGATGTTGATTTTTTGATCTATGGGTAATTTGCTATTTACCACTGATCCTAGATATGTAAAATGGTCTACCATCTCTAGTTCGGCGTCGTCAATAAAGATTGATGGTACTCAATGTGCACCTTGTGACATAATCTGTATCTTCTTTTTGCTAATTGTTAAACCAAATTTAGAACAAGCATTGGAGGATGCAGATAGTAGAAATTGCAATTCTTCCTCAGAGTGGGTTGTAACTGCAGCATCATCTACAAAAAGCAACTCTATGATCAGTACCCTCCTAATGTTGGTCTTGGCCTTCAATCTCTGAGCATTGTAGAGGCCGCCATCTGAGCGTGAGTGAATGTTTACTTCACCATCCTGATCACGAAAGGCATATTTCAGTAGAAGTGAAAAGTATATTCCAAAGAGGGTGGGAGCTAGTACACAACCTTGCTTAACTCCACTCTTGATTTCAAACTCTTCAGAAGTTGCACCATCAAACTTGATTATACCCTTCATGCCTGTGTGGAACGATTCCACAATGAACAGAAGAGTTGGTGGACAGCCAATCTTCTTTAGTGCCTTGAACAGACCCTCACGACTGACCAAATCAAATGCCTTTGTGACGTCGATGAAGGCAATAAACAGTGGTTGATTCTGTTCACGGCATTTTTCTTGCATTTGTCGCTATGAGAATATCATATCAATGGTAGACCGGTTCTGTCGAAAGCCACACTGTGATTCTGGGTAGACGTGATCTCCTAGAACTTGAAGTCTGCGCAGAATAATTATTTAATACTTCATGCAATGTTAATATATATCCCGTCTTATAATCTCCAACCAATAGTTAATACTTCATGCACTGTTAATATCTATGCCGTCTTATAATTTCCAGCCAATAATTAATACTTCATCTCATCTCATCTCATCATGTTCCTCTTGTACCTTGCGGTGTCGAGGTGAAGTATAAACTTCGTGAGAGTGCCCGGTTATGGGCTTCGTATATCGACATTCCAATGGATTCTGCTATTCCCTCCGTCCAACGTTTACGTGGTCGGCCTCTTCCTCTGTTTCCATCTGGTCTGTACATCATTGCTTGTTGTGGCATGCTGTTGACTGGTAACCTACTTGCATGGCCAAACCATTTGACTTGCTGCTTTCTAATAAAATCTAGTGCTGCTTTAACCCCCACTTTAGTCCTGATTTCTTCATTTCTGATCTTATCTCTTCTTGATACGTTGAGTATTCTTCTCAGGAACCTCATTTCTGTTGTTGTGATTTTTCTTTTCTCTTTTTCTGTCATTGTCCAGGTTTGGCATTGGTAGCACAGAGTTGGTAGGAAGATTGTGTTGTAAAGTGCTTTCTTAGTAGTTATTGATACATGTTTGTTCTTTAGTATTGGTGCCATTTGTCCAATGAGTTGATTTGCCTTATTGCACCTATTTCCGATCTCGTCTTCTGATCTGCCATTTGATGATATTATACTTATTAGGTACTTGAAACTCTTTACTTGTTTCAAGGGATGTTCGTTTAGGTGAATTGTTGCTGTTTGTTCTTCTTTAGTTATAGTCATTACCTCTGTTTTGCTTGTGCTAATTTTCATGTTATGTTCCCTACCAATAATTAATACTTCATGCACTGTTAATATCTATCCCGTCTTATAATCTCCAGCCAATAATGAATACTTCATGCATTGTTAATAGTTAGTTAGTTAGTTAGTCGACAGATCATCCTCGTTGCACATCGGACCATTCAGTCCATAAGTGCTCGGATCCCCTCCTCAGCAAATCCCGCAGCGTGTAGCGGCTAACGACGCCAGTTCTGTGTTGGTTTATCAATCTTCTTTGGCTTCATGCGTAGTGTTCTTGTTTGGCCACCCCTCTTTTAATTTGCTGCTCTCGCAGTCTGGCCATTGTTGTAGATTCACAGTCATCACTTGGTTCTTGCAAAAGTCTCACTTCTCGTAGAGCATTCAGAATGTCAGCCTAGTCCATGGCGCGTCCGCCCTCCACAGTAGCCTCACCTGCGAGCTTGTCAGCCCGCTCATTTCCTTGTACTCCCGCATGCCCTGGCACGAAGATGAAACTAATCTTTGCCAGCCGAGACCGCTTCAGAGGCAGCAACCATTCTCTTCGGATCGACCCCTCCTCTATCCTCTTGATCATGTTCATTGAGTCGCTAAGGAAACAAGCCCTAGTGAATGTCTGTGTCTCGAGCCATGTTATTGCTTTACTTACTGCCATGACTTCCATGGTCAGGCTACTTGTGGTTTCAGTGAAAGCACCAGGGTCCTCCTTCACAATTCTCCCTCCGGCCCGAGCTGTAAAGGCCCATGAGCTTCTCACATGTCGGACGACCGACCCATCTGTGTAGATGACCACGTCACTGTCTAGCGAATTCTCGAAAATCAACGCTTGTACTTCAGCCTCAACAGCAGCCGGATTTTCTTGTCTGCATTTTCTATCTAGTTGGATGCAAACTGAAAAGGATGTGCGGAAGTCTGTTGGCACTTGCACCCACTCCTCGCCAGGTGCATTGTTAATATCTATCCCAACTTATAATCTCAAGCCAATAATTAATACTTAAAGCACTGTTATTATCTATCTCATCTTATAATCTCCAGCCAATAATTAATACTTCATGCACTGTTAATATCTATCCCGTCTTATAATCTCCAGCCAATAATTAATTATTCATGCACTGTCAATATTTATCTTCTATGGCAGTCGGCTGGTCGAAAGGATAAGAGAGCTCTTTCTCTTCAACTTTAGGTTCGCTGACGTAGGTACACCGGGATGAACACCAACACCCGTCAGTTGGGCTTCAGCGTTTGCTTCTATTTTTATAAAGCAGCAAATTACTGAATGTTAAATTGTTTGAACACCAACCTAGGGTTGGTTAAATTGTTTTGGTGTTGGTGGTAATGTCCAGCAAAGGAGATACGACAATTTTAATGTTGTTTAATTATCTACCAAACCCCAGCGCAAGCCATCGTGGAACGACCTGCCCTTCGAGGTTCTTTTGGAAGTGTACTGCCTTCTGCCCAGCAGAGACAGGTTCAACATGTCCCTGACCTGCAAGCAATGGCTGTCGCCTTTCCTGCATCCTAAGATCTGGCGTCGCAGTCATTTTCTCTTGAACAGTGGAATGAACAACCGCAAACTACGAACGCCCGAGAGAGTGATGCTGGCACTGCGCTCCATAACCGTGGATTTTTCAGGTTGTGATGTTTGTGAAGACTGGCATCGCGCAGATCATGTTATAAATTGTAATCGTAAATAGCTTCGTATTTATTACAGCAGACTGTTGTATTACAATGAAAGTTGTAAATGCCGTCATTTTAGCACAAACTATACCATCGTTGAAAATATGTAAAATATAGTTATGAGTTTGTTGTATCCGGAAAGGTTAACCCGGTCAACAAATGCTCACAGAAGTCGAATGTGTCGGCCTAACGGTGCAAGAACGCAGCTCTGCTGTAAACAGGCACAACGCAATCACGTCCGAAAAAAAACTCTCAGTATGAACGCAGAAGAAGAAGAAAAAGAGTGTGTATTTTAAAAAGTTAAATGCTGTTGCAACTGCTTCACTAATTGTTACTCTGTATTTTTAACATACTACAACTCCTGGATGTTTTCTGAAGCATTGGCCTATGCTGCCAGGTCTACTCAGGCTAACATTGGTACCAGGAACTGTTCTGGGCGATAAAGGCGGCCTGCATTATATTGATCACATCCTCCATCCAGTGATGACTGGTGTATACCAATATGGAGCTAGCACCATGTACCTGATATGCTACAAATAACGAAAATAGTCGTATACTTATTATTTACCATACATACTCAATACATATCAAGGTATGAAAATAGTCTTCTACTTGTTATTTACCATATATACTCAATACACCTCAAGGTATGAAAAAGAGGTCCTTTACTTTTTGTTTACGTACTATTACAACTACAACAATTAATAATAACAACAACGTCTATTACTACTACTACTACTACTGCTACTACTACTACTACTACTACTACTACTACTACTACTACTACTACTACTACTACTACTACTACTACTATTACTACTACAACCACTAAAACTACTACTACTACTACTATTACTACTACTACCACTAAAACTACTACTACTACCACTACAACTACTACAACTACTACTACTGCTATTACTACTATTACTACTTCTATTACTACTACTACTACTACTACTACTACTACTACTACTACTACTACTACTACTACTACTACTACTACTACTACTACCACTACTACTACTGACTGGTACATTGCCGTCTTGACAGACGATAGTTTGTAAAATGGAGTTATACCTCTCCATAACACAAAGCGTGGTCTTAATTTAGAGACCATGTGTTGCCCATGCAGCATAATCCCTATCTTGGCCTGTCTAGTGTACTCCACAGGAAAGGTAAAGCCAATACGTCTGGAACAAACAAGCTGCAGAAGCTGCCGGATCAGCACAGCAATGCTCTAACTGTCCGCCTGTCGGAGCTTCGATCCTAGACCAGTTGCCAACCAAGGCTTAGGGCCTGGTCTGCCCTGCAATGACATTTAGTCTTTAGGTTGCATTTCCTCGCACTACGATAAGGTTGTACCCTCCCAATTGCGCTCACCCGCCCGAATCCGTTGGCACAATGTGGGGTGTCGGGTTTGGTAAGCGTCGCCCAACATTCGGCACTAACAGAAGCAGGTAGTACCGTCTACTGTCATACGGTAGCTCAGTCATATCTAACTAAGACCTGACAGATATCTACAACGAATAGCACCACCACCACTACTACTACTACTACTACTACTACTACTACTACTACTACTACTACTACTACTACTACTACTACTACTACTACTACTACTACTACTACTACTACTACCACAACAGCACAACCACCACTATTAATACTACTTTCACGGCTGTTGCTACTACTACTTCTACTACTACTGCTACTACTACTTCCTCCACCACCACTAACGTCACTCCTGATTGTCTGCAAAAGTCACGCAGATAAACACAGGTGACCAGGTCTGGTGGAAACCCTCGGTCTGCAGTGCTACATATTCAACTTTCATTATATAATTCTCTACCGCGATATTGCTGTGCGTCTTGGTAAAAACCACATCACGTAGTCTCTTCTAATATCTGCAAATAGTTTTAGAAATGTATTTGTTTATCCACTCTTAGTATGATGATGATGAATATGATGATGATGATTGTTATTATTATTATTATTATTTATCTACTTAATTATTTATTTGCAATAAAAAAAGTTAGTTGCATGCTCTTCACATGACGTAGCAGTCAACCCCATCATTTTGGCTATTGGTGATTCCTGGGTAAGCTTTACATTCAGTAGTTTGACATTGCTTTCTGAACCACCGGCACCACTGTGTTTCGAACCCGGGTATATCGCGTCCGTAACATCTTCGCCACGGACTCTGGCTTATTACCGGATCATTATTTGCAATAGACATAGCCAAATTGAAGTTCAACTTCCAGTTTAATAGAACCACGGTAGGATGAATCTTCGTAACATTAACAACACGATAGTATGGGTGTGTTTTCTAGCATCCGGAATTCAATGTGGGGATTCCAAGAAACAAGAAGTTATTCAAGGTTATCAAGCCAGTCAAAGTGATAGTTGTTACCACTTGTTTTTAATATTCTCTCTATGTTATTCAATTAGCCATTGACTCTACGGAAAGTATTCAGCCATCAGGCTGTACACCGACATGGCTATAATCATTATAAATCACGCACATCTGCTGAACAAACCTGTTCTTTTGTTCAAATCATATTTTAGGGCCAGAACCACGACACTTTGCAAAGATTGGGAACTTTCTAGCATCGTTATTAAGAGTCGGAAACAGTTCATTGGAGTCATTAAGCATTGTTGACTTGTCGCTTTGTTATTATCGGGCCAGTCTGGTTCATCTGAAGTCAGTGTTGACAGTTCAAAGGGAACTGAAATCCCTGAGACTTCATATAGGAGTACTCTACAAAATTGACTTTGGTAAGTAACTCGTGTATGTGTGTGTGTGTGTGTGTGTGTGTGTGTGTGTGTGTGTGTGTGTTTCTATTTGGTTCCACGTGTATCATTATCATCTTCAAGTGCCCTGCCAGCTGGCGTAAGTGTTCATGTCTCCACAGATCTTTGTCTGTCTTGTTCTGGATCAACTAGGCTAATGAAATTCCTCTATATCACCGTCTCAGTCAATCCAGAATATTTTCTCTCGTTCTGCCCTTGCTTCTCTTCCCCTTGATCTTTCCAGATGTCACGAAGTTCTCCAATACCTCTTCTCTTCCCCACGTGACCAAAGAAAGCCGTTTGTCTCTATATACTGTTCTAGTTTCATTATCCTTTCATGCAATTGTCGCTGGTTGCCCAGGAAATACAAGGAATTCGCACCATTCCCCATATATATATATAAGAGTGTTTATTGTTATTGAGCTGAGCAGTCGATAATGTTTCATTGAAATTTCGCGCCACTTGTCACCTATCCGTGGTATGCTTAGCTGGCGTATTTATAGAAAGGTTTGGACTTTGTGCTTACAATGGCATGACCGCTGTCGGGCGAAAATTCGACGTTCGCCATGGGAGACCAGCTAGTCCTGCGTGAACTCAAGCATACAAAAATATGTAACACGTCACATATTCACAGAAGGTCTTGTTTTATGGGCGCCGCGGTAATGTAATGGCCAGACGTTCGCCGGTCCAATGTTATTAATTCGAATCCGCATCGAGAATTATTTTTTTTAAATATAACTAGGCTACCATGTCAGCTCAGAATAAAATATGTACCAGGAAATGTCTTATGAAGTAAAGGCAGCCGGTGGGACACTGACCACATTACCCAAAGTGTGCCGATTGTTCTACACAAATATGGATGTAACACCATATACGGAATATTCTTAAAGCATGTAAACTGGTCCTCTCACTGACCATATGCCCAATGGCTTACGGCGTGTTAAAGGTATGTTTACTACACTTACTTGGTATGCTGGGATAATACAGTGGCTAGCTAACACACTGCTGCTTGAATTGTCAGTTTACTTTCATGAAAAGCATACAATAGTTCCCGAATAAAGGTGTCAATATTTGGTCGCGTTAGTATTACAAACAGAAGGAAATATTGTTATGAGAATGAGAAACAATTGTGGAAGTAGAAACAATGTAAAACAATAATTTGCACCAGTACGGGTAAACACTGACACAATATGTGCAATACATTATGTGGGTGTCACTTGTCGTCCCTGGGGGGAAAGTTGAATCAACAAGCACACCTATAAATCCTTTTATCCTGTTCTTCTCTGCTGGTGGACCTTTGTCTACATACCCCCCTTAATGTCTATGATCACTCTCTCTCTCTCTCTCTCTCTCTCTCTCTCTCTCTCTCTCTCTCTCTCTCTCTCTCTCTCTCTCTCTCTCTCTCTCTCTCTCTCTCTCTCTCTTATTCCTTCATAACATACCCCGACAAGAGTTTCCACAAACAATTAATAGAATATTTAATGCAGAAAACTATGCCAGGTGTAGGTATTAAATGTATATATGTAATCTGTGGTGTAGTCTATTGCGTGTGCGAGATAGGACTCTTTATGTCTATGTTCCGCATCCCATCTCTCATACGTATATGGCCATTCGACAACACAGCACACATATGTGGATAGATCTCACCCGGGGATGCTCCTCTCCGACTGAGTCTGGACGTATTCCAATATCTTGAAATTTTTCACAGTCTGATCACCACGGAATAATGAGATTACTGTAAGTCCATGAATTCTACATATTCCCAATTCAGGAAGTTAATAAAATCCATTACTGAAAGCACACCAACACTGTCTACCACTGTATCTATATATAATATATATGTTCGACACACTGTCGTCCGATAGTCAATTAACTATTCTTGTAGGCATGGAAACTGTTCGTGAGTTATCCATTTGTCCTATTGATATTATTAAACAGTTCAAATATCGGTAGGTTATTTCGCTCTGCCTTCAGAGAAGTAACTTCCTATCCACTGCTTTCTTAGCCTGGATGTTATTTATTTTCAGAGGTCATCTATTTGCGATTAGTTATCTCTGTCCACGAGTAGTAAATTTCTATACTCTTAGTTCTTATGGTGAGGTAATTTATCTCTGCACAAGTGAAGTGCCTTTTTATCTTCTCTGGGTAAGTCAGGAGACTTTCTGTAGAACCTGTCGGAGATAGATAACCAGGTGATATCAGCCGGACTCAAATTCTTATGTGAGAGTATGCCTCCGGCCGTACTCAGACTTACCGAACGATACTCTGACATAAGACATATGAGTTCATTAAATTCTAGACGATTAGATAAAAGGAGGAAATGGTAACGGCAAAGCCCAGACACCCAATTCCTACGATCACACACGCCAGTACACTATGCTCGATTACTAAGCTAAAACTCTATTACCTTATACTATCTATTGTAGTCCATGAATTGAAACACAAAAGCACATAAGCACAAATGCCCCATTGCCTCTAAGCAACTAGGGACAGTGTATTTCTCTTCTTAATACGGACGAATAGATAAAACCCTCCTGCGAGATGGAATAGTTGGTAGCACACTAAATTATCCTAGAATATCCAGACTATAAATACTCTGGCTCTGTACAACTATCCTGGCCTATTCCACCAATTTCTCCCCCTGTCCTCTTCATCTGTTTTCAATAACAACCGAATTTCTCCTTTGATGCACTGTCATTTCGGGATATCAATGATTATCTACTCGTTTCTTCCGACCACAGATATTCGTCTCCGTTACTACACAAGGCTGTGATACGCCGTGATCGCGAATCTCCGTTTCCCACTTCAAAGGTTAGTGAAATTGCTTTATCACTCTTGACCGCTAGTTCCCGTTTCCTCCGCTAGTTCCCGGTTCCCCGCTCACCGTACATCAAACATTTCTGACTCATTGATCGAGGACTCCGTTTTTTCAACCAAACGATCGTAGCAATCTCGCGCGCCGTTGTATGTCCTCTGAAACATTCGGTCAATGACCCTTACAACAACTGTCTCTGTCTTCTTTTACCATTCGGTCAATGGCCATCACTCTGTCCTCAATCATCAGGTCAATGTCCTTCAGGATTTCACGACAGTGGGATACTTTCAGCAGTCTTAGTACTAACCCACATTAGCGCGCATTGTACTTTTTTTCCTAGTAGAAATAAATGATAATGTCCTGGAAGAAATAAATGATAATGTCCTGGAAGAAATAAATGGTAATCCTGGAAGAAATAAATAATGATGTCCTGGAAGAAATAAATGATAATGTCCTGGAAGACATAAATGATAATGCCCTGCAAGAAATAAATGATGATGTCCCAGAAGAAATAAATAATGATGTCCTGGAAGAAATAAATGATAATGTCGTGGAAGAAATAAATGATGATGTCCTGGAAGAAATAAATGATGATGCCCTGGAAGAAATAAACATAAGTAAAAGTCTAACCACTAGAGGTGGTATTATATTGTAGATTCAACACTGACAGCATCAGCGGTAGAAAAAAATAATCACAGCTCTAGAAGTAATGAGGCTGTGGTGTAATAGTGGTAACTCGTTAAGAATAAGAAATGTACCAATAACTGCAAAAGCTACCATAATGTTGCCCAGATAATTTCGGCAAATCAAATGAGGCAATATGAACGTTTCACCCCCAAATTAACGCTCTGTTTCCGGCTCGAATGTCAACAGTAGAGTGATCTTTTTCTTTGTCTGACTGCAAGAACCATCTGTTGTTGGTTATTATTTTTTTCTACATTGAGCCAATTACTTCTTGGTAAGTTGCTTTCATGAACACGCACGCCATAGTGACATCTGTTAAAATTGATGGGAAAAGATCAAGGGGCAAGCAGAGAGATAAATATCTTGATGGTTGGGCAACATTAAATAGTTTTAACAAGACTATGGTGACTGCGGGGAAATAGGAGGAGCACCAGGAGAGACAACAAATGGTAAAGCTCTCTGAAGGAAACAGCACCATAAGACGGGGTGAAACACAATTACTCCGGGCACCAACAAGTGCGCGACTCTGTCCAGTCATGAAAAACCTCATCAAGAAAGTAACGAACGCAATCAACCCACCAGATGCCGGGAAGCTGACAACAAGCAGCCCAAATTACGAAAGACAAACTACAATCTACACCATAAATACACTTACAAAGCCAAGTCGAAAACTCGAAGGCTAAAAGGGGGTACTCGTACCAAAAATTGGAAGTGGAATTGGAATTATGGTGACTGTGTGAGATGGCCAACCATTAACGCATGCTAAGGAGCATGGCAATTGGTGATGATAATTATGATGATGAAGATTGAAAATTTACGGGGCGTTCATTAAGAATCCTGTGGAACTGTGTGCAACTAGAGCTAACACAGTCAGATGGTGTGACGAAACGACGCTTTATCTGTCTTTTGTCTACGGGATTCCGCACTATTTTGGCGCGTCATCGGGGACTTTCTCGGTTATAAATAGACCGAGGGAAGCAGATGGGATTTTACGTCTAGAAGGTTCTCGAAGCACCTGGATTTGAGTGACCCGGGTTGCCGGGTGCTCCAACAAATTCCCGTGCAGAAAGATCTAGAAATTCTAGTGCGTGGAATGAATGTTGTCCGAGAAGTTGACTTTCATCATGACGCACTCATTTCTCGTGCGATTTGGTACGCACGTTGGGGAAATGAGGCAGGAATAGTCATTCACTTTCTGTCTCTCAAGGTGAGCAGACGCATGGCTCTGTTAGGCCAAATGTATAGCGTCTCACCCCAACCAAGTTGCAGCTGACTGTTATCACATTACGGCATGCTTGCCCATGAACAGTTCTGGTAGCTGACTGGAGTCTGGTTCACGCAATTCAGGTATTTACTTGGTTAATTAATTTAACTTTGTAATTGATCACTAAACGCAATCGTTCTAATCTCATTAAATATGCGGTTGTCTTTGCATCACTAATGAGAAACCGATCGATAACGTAGTTGAGAAACTAGGGCGATCTACACCTGCGTGTGTCGCGTTTGTTGACAAGCGTGTGTAGTTGCGTTACCTGCTTGAAATGCAGGCCTGTGATATTGGCGTATTGTGTTCAACTAGTATTTACCATGTGTGGCAAATCGTTGCATATACTATGTTGCTGTTCTTTAATAGGACACAGTTACTAGTGTATGATTTGAACCTAACTTATGTCAGTCAGTAGCTGAAGCTAGAAGAACTGTTGGATAGCCAGGTAAGTTGTTAGTTGGAGATTCAGACAGTGCTGTGCTTAGTACTAAGTAAAGAGAGCACATAGTGCTTAGCCACAGGGAATGATGTAACTATTGTGTGTTAACGTAATAGTGAATTCATTTTGTGGGACTGTGGAATTCTGTGAGAAGGTAAGTTCTTCATTGGTGCTATATATATATATATATATATATATATATATATATATATATATATATATATATATATATATATATATATATATATATATATATATATATATATATATATATATATATGATGTGTCATAATGTATATATATTAGGTCATGTTATGTGATACTTCTAGGAGCGATACCGAACGCCGAGTGGTTCGACGCGTGATAACAATGCGTTACCGTCGCGATGTAAACATGCGTTCTCAATTCTTGTCTTTACTGTCCTGTTCTTTCATGCTTACATAAGTGCGAGTCAGTGCTGATGTGATAGAAGTATGGAAGGACAAAAGGAGGTATGCATGAGGCACGGGGACATATGGGATATGGGGATTGAGAGCAAGTTATGAAAGTATGGGGACTGGCAGACCAGGCCAGCCATGAAGTTCGGCCAGGCCAAGGCTAATCCACTTGGAAGGTCAGAACTGGATGCAGAACCCTTGGAACATGTGGGGAACATGTTTTACCAAGAAGACTTCTTGACTCTAGGGAAGAGTCTAATAAGAAGAGTTTCGCTATAAGGTGGGCAGGATGTCCCACCAGCGAAATGGAGTGTGTAAATACATTATGTGATCATGTATTATTGCTATATCCCAAGGGATGGTCTACTGATCGTTATGATGTTTACTATTGAATGTATAATGTAAGGAACGAGTCCAGGGACTCTTCACCTTAATGTTTAGTTCTGTTAACTCTAGAACTAGGATAACTGATTACTATAACTAGTGACGTTAGCGACAACTGGTAGATGAATAGGGATAGGTGAGACGTACGATCAGACTCGTCATTCTGGTTACTTACTCTGTTTGACGGGCTGTTCTTTTGAGGCCATCTGACATTGACGGAAACCCATGCTTTACTACTCTCAATATAGAGATAATGCTCTAGTTAGTTGAATAACTAATTAGCATGACTGAAGGTTGAGTAGTCAGTGATAGGATGCATGTGGACCAATGTTTGGGCCAGAATACTCTCACCGATCGCTCTTCCTTTCAGGAGTTGCCTGTTGAGGAACCAGCCTACTACAATTGTTGTTTGCCTGAAACCACTTCGTGTACCATAGCGAAGGGTAGAACCACTTACTTACCTCGCCTGACTAAACCACACCATGCGAAAGGGTGAATCATCCTGATTGAATGTTTATCACCAAGTTGATTCCAGTGCCCTGAAATTGCACATGTGGGACGTGATGGTTTGTTTCTTTTTCTGAGTTTGAAGATGCTCTATTTCAGCAATGAGATGTTCAGCAACCTGAGCAATCACGCTTAAGTATAAGAGACAATAGACTGTATACGGAATGATGTGGCTAGGTTTACCCAGTGAGGTGTATCAAGTTGGGGTACTCTCAGCTCTGGGAGCTCATCAAGTCCAAGTTTATTGTGGTTCCGCCTAAACGTCGGAAACTTGAAGCAAAGATTAGCACATAACCTTGTGCGGTACCTACGTCAGTACTAGTGGCAGGTCATGATGAGACCTACACCAGCTTACGTATTCTGACTCTTTCAAGTGTTATCAGGTATATAGGACAACTAATTATTGTCCACATGAACATTGTTGCCACAAAGTGTGAAATAGGTGCGTGATCCAAATGGTGTAACTATAGAGTCTATGAACTGGGAAGTGTTGTTCTCCTAGGACTCTAGTGAATTATCAGCAGAACTCTACTATTACCCAACCAGGGGTACCTGCTACTACTTAGGGACCATTAGATTGGTCATTGGCTACAGACATTTATTGAAGTCGGAGTAACTGGGGTCACTCCAGGAGGAGGGTCTCCCAGCCAGGCTGTCTACAGAGAACTGTGTAGTGACTTTAACAGAGACTCAGTAGGAAGTGATAGAATTGCAGTTCGTCCAGTGATTGTGGTCAAGTGGTTAACTCCTCTTATCGATCCAAGCTCTGAGGACGGAGTGGTCTCCAAGGTTCTAGTCATCTCACTGGAAGGAAGCCGGGTGAGTGGCGGACCGACTGGACGGGACGTCTGCATCCAATCGACTTCTCAGCCTAATGATGATTTGAGCCATATCTCTGATTCTGTCTCTACTCTATCCTCTACTTGTGTAAATAGATTATTCTATCAGGGTGTTCAATTCAGTTCTATATTCTCAAGGGTAGAATAAACTTTGTGTATGTTGACTTACTCTTTGTACAATTATTGAGTGTGGTCTCGGACGATGCCTCATTGTTCATTGTCCCAAGGGAGTAGGTAGATAGTGGGGGTCTAAAATCTGGAAGGGCTTGTAGACTTACTTAACTAATCCGAGGTCAACAGTAGAGTAAACAGTGTATCTACCTGTCCAACCCCTGGGGTTAGAATACACGGGAGTGCTAGAGACACCTCAGGTGTGGTTAATTCTCAGTACCCGAGGCGATCTTGTCACGGATGGCATTGGCTATAATGAACACACCGGTGACAGAATAGAGATTAACAGGTCTGGGAAATAGCAGATAAAGAAGACATGATTTTGGTAAACGAAACTTGATAACGCAACGCATCATGAATAAATACGACTCTAACACGTTAAGGGAAACCAACTGTATATTCTTTTCCTAGTTATAAAACTACTGACCACGATGTCAGTAAACTGTCGTGATACTCTCGAGCAGCTTGAGGTCAGGGACAAGTTTCCCAGTATTAACCCGGATAAGCTGAAGTTGCCAGAATTCTTGAACAGGCTAACGCGGCTATCAGGTAAGTGAGTGGCAGACATTGACAGTGTGAAGTGGAATGGTAGCACTGTTTGAGGTCAGGGACGAGTTGTCCATGATCGGCGAGGATATGCTGAAGTTGCCAGGAGTCTTGAACAGGCTAATACGGCTGTCAGGTAAATGAGTGGCAGATGAGTAAAGGAGTGGAATGGTAGCTCTGTCAGTGCTGATACCGGTGCTGGTCATCATATATTTATTTGAGACATTATAAGCGTAGAAAAATGCATGAAACAGTTTTGAAGTCGTAATACAAGAATTCATGGTAATACAGGAATTAGTGGTAAGACAAGAAATTGCGGTTAGATAATTATTTGTAATACAGAAGCACGTTAAGAATAGTACACAACCTAAGTTGTATAATAAGTTATCAAAGAGTTACATTTTTCAGAAAGACCTTAGTTTAAAGAGTACTACATGTGTACTAAGGCCGGCTATCTGGCGAAGGGGTTGCGAATGCAATTCTTACTCGTAATCCCGCATACAGCATTCAAAAACCAGCTGCAGGCAATTTGGAAGCAGACCGTTCTGCGCTGCTATTTCCATACAATGGTATGAGTGCCATTCTGAAAGCAATGGCAAACTACTGAACGTATACTTGCTCAGGAATCACAAACAGCCAAAATATGATGGAGTTGACCGCTACGTCCTATAAAGGATATGCAGCTAACTAATTTGTGTACTTTGAATGTGTCAGTTATTGTGTCGGCATATGTCTTACGTCATGACTTTAGTTGTGTGTTTTACATCGCCTTTTGTCTAGTTTCAGTGTGTATGGTGCTCACCAGTCTATTTCTACATGATAACTAGTCCCTAAATCGGTAATGGCAACACCCAAGTGAAGCACATTTACAATTGCATTTTTAAAACTTAAGTGAGCAAACAGTATCACCAGCGCAGTGAAGATCAAATAGACAATCACAGCTAGAAACCCAGCCACTGGTAGTAATTAAATCATCAAATTTGGATAGTGTCGCAGCCCGACATGGAAGCACCGAATGTTTACTTTGTACATTCAGTGTACGAGACTAAGAGAGAAGGAAAGATAACATTAGAAACATTAGACCTGTTGGATAGATCACACAGAATAACAACAAGTGAAACCCGTCTTTGAGATGACACAAAGTGTTAAGAGTAAAAAGCAACAGAAACTGAAACATGAAATTAATGTAAAATATACACTCCATTGTTAGTTCAGTAATATTATTGTTTAATGATGCTCTGGAAGGATACTAACATTTGCAGGTGATATTTTCGCATACAGGCAGGAGAGGGTCGGAAATCAAACAGCTCAGGAGCTGCAGCCGACACTGGACAAAGTGATGGATTGGTGTACGGAGATTAAAGCTGTCGTTAACCCAGAAAAGGAATGTGTCTTGTGGTGCTCTCTGGACCCTCCCAACGCCCACCCCATACCCCATCCCCAAGTCTCACACTTAATAGTAGGAATGTGAATAGAGAAAGCAGACTGAAGCACATGGGAATCACATTTTATAGAAGCCTGCCCTTTAATGATCATGCTGAAATGGTGATTACAAAGTGTCAGAAGGGACTCGACGCACCGAAGTGTGTGGTGGCAAGGGACATGGAGCAGAAAATGCTATTCACACTTTTTCAGCACTTGATCATTTCAGTGGTAGAGTATGGACTAGGAATGTTCGCTGTCTTAAAGAGTCCATTAATGAAACTAACATGAGGGTGATTCTGGGATGTAGAAGGGACAACCCAATAGTGCGTATGTGATTCATCCTGGTGCTACCGACAATTGCAGACAGACTAAAGGTGTTGCAGGCAAGGTCATACTTCAAGGTGGCTGCGGAAAAGGAGCACCTCCTGCATGATTCCCCAGATGCATTCAAGGGCCACATGCTGTTAAGAGTAAATCATGGATGGCTCAGGCAGAAGCTACCATCAGGGAAGTTTGCTCACTTGAGAAGATTGGCAGGGGCAAGGAGTGGGTCAGAGTGTAGAGTTATAAACACATTAGGATGTGAGTGTTAGGGGTGGCAAGCAGGTACTACAGAAATAGACATTCAGCAATTAATTCAGGTGTCGCGGTTTGTGAGCAGTCGCTGGATCTTTTATCCAGGATACTTTAGTGTGGTTGGAAATGAACAAGCAGACGGACTGGGTTGTGAAGCATCATTTAGGGATGATTTAATGCATTATAAGGCAGGTGTGGTGAAGGCCCTCTTCGTGGGCGTGAACAATGCAGAAAAACAGTTAGACTATCATGGTCTAGAGAGAATGCGGCAGCAGGAGGTGGTCAGAGGATCTGGTAGACAGTCGTCACTCAAAGGTATAGAAAGACGGACATATAATCAGATTCTAACGGGCACCATTAGTATTAGAACTATACGTTGACTGTTGAAGATGGTGACAGCGCTTATGGGAATGCCCTAAGTGAATGATGTCGGTTCTTGTCTCAGCTCAACTCAACTGTTATTTCATTTTCAAAGTTGAAGCAAACATGACTCATATATTCACAGTGAATTTGTCTTTCCTCAGAATTTAGTGTCAGCTATTATTTTCTATCCGACAAAGTTCTAATCAGTCTGCCAGGGACTCTCAGACTGATTAGAATATGGTATGACAAAGACTCTGTGTATTATCGTGTCTTTCCAACCTTGTCCGCGCCATGGAAGATGCTAACAACCAAAGTGCCCACACTGAGAGCTGAATACCATATATCTGTGATTTGTCCTTGCATGACAATGCACCTAATTCATACTCTAGTCTTTTGTTCCATCCACTGCAGCGTAGTATCTCGGTAGTCATATGGCACGCTCTCCTATGCTTTGAAATCACTTGCAGTTCCTTTCTGGTCTCTTTCTTATTACCCAATCCTACGTATTCGTGTATTCTCCGTGTGTCCGTGTGTCTATCCTTAACTCTTTTGTTCACTGAATTCAAGATGAATGATGTACTGAATGCTCTTAGCAAGTTTTCTTAATCTGTTCGTGCCAAACATTTTACACCTGATTGTGCATAAATGAGGTTTGTTAAATCCAAATATCGCACGTATCTGTTCGTAGAAGCTCTAGTTTATTTTATATACAGGCCTTTTTTAAAAACATTAAATTACTATTATTACAGTATTTTCTATATATGGCTCTGGGGGAAAAACTATTGTTATCAACCCCTTACACAATTTGGAATTTCAATGGTTTGGAGACAACCCAAGAATCACCATGATAGCTGTTATTTCTGTGTTGCCAATATTATGGGAATTAATGGAAGAAATCACAAAATATGGAAATATCCATATTTAGATTCTGCTAGACGACCTGTTTCACGCGGAGATGGCATACCAATTCCAGTCAGATTTCGGATTCCCTGCTGGAAGATGAGATACCAATGGCATGTGGAACGACACGTGATAGTGATAGTGATTTCAAAAATGATTTTGAGGTTGCTCAACGCTTCGACCAGCGTGAAATGAATGATCTAATCCGGGATCTATATCTCTCTAATAAATCTACAGAACTTTTGGCTTCAAGATTGAAAGAAAAACATTACTGACAGTTGAACCAAATGTTACAATTTATCGTAGCAGAGAGCAAGGTTTTCTTCCATTCTTTTGTAAAGAAAACATATTTGTGTTTTTTTTTTTACTAATGAAGGAGGTCTTGTAAACGAAATGGTTGTAAGTTATTGTGGGATGTGGGATTTAATATATGCAAATATATTGTTACGTTGTCTAGGGGATCACTGAAGAGATTATTTTAGATGCTCACTCATTCCACCACTTGAGGTGATCATGGAATTCTACCATAACCACTAGATCACCATTTATGAATTTTATATAGTGTTATAGGGCATTGCCTGTTTACAACATATAAAACAACCACTGTTGAACAAACATCAGAAAGCAACTGACGTAAACATCAACATTTGTACAAACAGTGCAGGCATTAAATCAAGATCTGATTAGACATATAAGTGTAATGGCCACATTGCATTTCCAGAACAGGCATGGGATGATATGCAATATCATAAACGCATTAAAATGTGATAACCCCATTGTCCCAAAAATCTATGCTTTTACACCCCAAAACAACAACCACTATTTGGTTCTACCACCATTGACTACTTTACAGATGTAAAAAATCAATGGTCTAACTTCAGAATAACCAAACATATAAACCAATTGTTTCCCACAACCTTTACAATTCTCATATTAAAAACATTAGTGAGATGGTGTCGGGATACTCAACCAAGAATATACATTCCCTACATAATACTAAACTAATTATTTAGAATTATGTCGTCCTTTACTGTCCTGTTGTACTGTTCATTATTCCTCTTCAATGCTTGACAGTTAATGTCCTTATTGCCCGGGAACCGGAATAATACTCACTCACTGTGTTCTGCTCATACGATCCATCCATCCATCATGAGCCATGCCGGTAAGCGTGGGCGGTCATGTTCTGCCATCTCACTCGATCACCAGAGTCGTGGATCAGATCCGTGTTTCTGTCTCGACCATGCCACAAGACCAAGCCATCCAGGTACTTGCTTCTAGGTCTTCCCCTTGGTCTGTTCCCCTCGATCTTACCAGTCGTCACCAAGTTCTCCAATTCATTTCTTCTCATAACATGCCCAAAAAAGTTTGACTGTATACGTCTAATTTCGCTAATCAATGTACGATCTTCATTTGTTTCTTGAAGAACTTGTTCATTGGTCTTTCTGTCTGTCCATGGTATTCTTTGCATTTTCCTCAGAAACCACATCTCTACAGCCATCAGATGTTTTGCAGCCTGACTGCTCATTGTCCACGCTTCACATCCACATAAAAGTACAGGTTCTATGTAGCATCTCAACACTCTTTTTCTCGTTTCAATTGACATCTTTTTATTGGTCAGTATGGTTTTCATACGATGCTCATACGATATCCACTGAATATTTCCTCCAGAGAACAATTATCATCCAGATTAGAATTATCACATAATCGGGATTGAAATCACATACACTCTTGTTCTAATGTGTGGTGTCCTGTTGAAATCAAGGCCTGGGTCAGTCTAATTTTCAGGAGCTCCAACTTAAGACTTGGCAAAAGGGTACTTCCCTTCATCATCACAGAGATGAACAAATGGACGACCGTCCAGCTGCTCGGCTTATTATATCAGCTTCTTGACTTGTGGTTCAACAGATGGGTTCACACACCCTGTCTACAGTTTATTGGCCATTCCACACTTAATGATAGGCAATCAGGCCGACATGGGACCAGCATAGAGTCATACGTAGATAAATCTCTTTCATTCTCAGGAACATACATTGTTAAGCAACACTAGTTAGTAGCATCTGGGAGTATATCTAGGATTGGTCTGCTGCAGGCAAGGAATTTACTAAGAATAAATCCAGCACACAAACTGGGAGTCGCAGACAGTCGGATGATTCTTCTGCTGCCGGTATATCAACCTTTACTCCACTAATTTCTTTCAGTGTCTTTAAGTTGGTATTCAGTTGGTATTCAGTTAGTATGCAGGTCTAGGACCATGTGTTGAAATTGCTTCTATCATGGTCTTTCAGTGTCTTCCCATTGGTGTTCATATCTAAGACCTGGTGTTGATTTTGCCGCTGTATGGCTAATATCGAAGGGTTATTCATTGTTGAATATGAAACTGGGAATCCAACAGGCAGATGAAGAGTTATTACTGCTGTTAGTTTTTCAATCTGGACTGTCCCGTGTTTCGTTGACCTTGCTGATTGATGGTGCTTCAGGCGATATCTCCCAGAAGTAAAGCAGACGATACGCTGGTTTTGGTTACACTGTATATCCGTTACCTTGATAGGCATTTAGATATAGAAGTCCGTCCTGGATATCCTGATAGAAGTAGGACTTTATCAATCGCGTTGTCATTCATCCTCGAACATGTCTTTTGCTCGCTAAGGCACCTAATAAGTGCAGAAGTCAACATTTAGTTGTTAGGTCCAGGCGATATGTATAGGACAGTTTGTCCTGTATAACTTACTACAGGCTGTTTACCCAGGATCCTGTTTGGGGATACTTTCAAAAACCTACCACCTGCCTTTCCAGAGCTGGGAATGACAAAAGCATACAATTCCAAGCATTTATACACTTTGTGGTGTGGTAACATGTTCACATCACAAATACAAACAACAAAAGAGGAAGGCGTTAGGAGAGTCTTTCCAATTTTCCGTGTGCCTCGATGCTTGTTGTAGAGTTATCCTAGCTCTAAATGTGAGTAAGGTATCTTCTCACTCTGTATTCTTGTCTGAGGTTGTTATTGGGTCTTTTCTGGTGAGTGAGGGCTGCTATATAGCGAGTGCAAACGAAATGACGTCATATAAATTATGTATAAATCCTATACGCCCAAAATCCCATAAAATCTAAGAGACGAGTTGACAACAACAAAAACTTCACACAGAGGACAATAGCAACGGTAGACTTGCGGGGACGTTTGAACAAGAAGGCAGTGCAACTTTGAGATTGGAGAATTGGCGTGGCTAAGGATTGGATTGGCATAAGATCAGTGGCTGGAAGTATAATAACTGACGAAAGAATAGATTGCCGAAATGCTACAGAATGTCGCCACTGATTAACGAACTTGCGGACTGAGAAATTTAGACATAATTTATAGAGCAGCGAGACGAACACTTGGTGGGTGGACAGAATGAACGAATGGCTGAAATGTATGAAACAAGGTTCGTAGTTTAGAAATACATATTCATGTTTCCTTCACTTAATGCCAGCCTGGTATAACAGGAGCTTTAAGTTATGAATTATCGTATTTGTTGAACTGGACTGTGTAAGCTGTGACAATTAAACAGCGATACTTATAACTTGAAAGCCAGGAGTCTGCTTCGTCCTTCACTTAACAGTTGAGGCTCCAGTTTGCTCTTAGTTGTTAGATTTCATTGAGCCGAAGAATTATACATACTGTTGGATCGTTACAGTTATTATATTAATGTGAATCACAGTATGGCAAGTGGGGGCACCGCCTTTTTGTTCAAACGTCCACGCACGTCTGCCGTTGCTGTTCTCCTCTGTGTGACATTTATGTTGTTGTCAACTCGTCTCTTAGATTTTATGGGATTTTGGGCGTATAGGATTTCTACATAATTTCTATGACGTCATTTCGTTTGCACTCGCTATATGGCAAAGGCCATCCTTTCCTTCCAAACACTTTGATATTGCATCTGTCATAACTTGACCAGAATCTCTAAACATTGGCCGTATGTTCCAGAATTCCTCGTCTCTTTCTACAGCTGTAATCAGCATTAGGCCACGGGCCATCAACCATACCAATCACATTCTCTTCTTGTGTACTGACCTACACAAGGGCTTCTTACATCATCATAATCATGTCTCCACAGGTTAACATTAAAATGTATATTCTAGCATTAAAAAATAACACTCCTGAACCGAATACATAATTCTCATAACATTGAAAAAAAAACATATGAATCCCTTATACATTATCAATAATAATCATAAAGATAATCATAATGCAGAGGCCATTTTTGAGCTTTCCTCTCATTCTTCATCCCATAAGACCAGAATAGATATATTTCTTCCCACTTGCCTATAGAAGCATGTGGTTAGTGAACGCTGTTATATATATATATATATAACTCTTCATCTGCCTGTTGAATTCCCAGTTTCATATTCAACAATGAATATGTAATATATATATCACCAATTAATGTAGGAAGTGTTCTTATTTGGAATACTTTTGCAACTTGGTAATCATTCTGAACGTTGTTGGCAATATCTGAATATAATTATCGCCCACGCGCTGACATTCATGATGCGGTGCGGACTGAAGGTACGTCCTGCCAGAACCTTCGTGTGTATGTGTGTGTGTGTGTGTGTGTATATATATATATATATATATATATATATATATATATATATATATATATATATATATATATATATATATATATATATATATATATATTGTGACGTTTCAAGTGACCAAAATATTTCAATTTTCTTTGTTTTATCGTCTTTAATAGCCAACCTTCTTCAATATTCAGCTCTTGAAGTATAGATGCATTTGTTCTTTTCTTTACCCAAGATATTCTTAAAACTCGTCTATAACATTTATATTCTAAGGCATTTATGCGCTGTTCAGCTTGTTTAGTAAGTGTCCAGGTCTCACAAGCTATGTTGCAATGGGAAAGATGCATGATCTTAAAAATCTAATTTTTGTAATCCTCTCTGTCCCTCTCCATAATTTGAAGAGCAATTGATAGTCATCGTTTATTTTCTTTCATTGTGTCACCGTTGTTGGTAATCAATGACCCAAGTTATTCAAAATTTTCCACCACCTCCAGTCTTTCCACATTATTATATATTTGTTTTATATAAACACAATGCATGCACAGTGAATGCAGATTACAGACAATATGCCACTGTTGGCACCTAACTCTAGGCTTGTACATAACAATTACCCTACTAAGAAGGTCATTCTTAGTTATCTCAAAAATTAGCGCTGATATACACAAATCTGATTCCATTTTTGGAATCAGGTACAAACATTTACCCAAGAACAGTTATAAAACTTAAGGCACCAAGATGTGAGTAGGACAGTATTACATTGTTTTCTTAGAGTCACGTGGTGTGTCAGCATATGTTGTTGGTGGGTATATTGAACGTTGATGGAGCACGCTGGCACAAACGTCTATGACTGGTTGAACACTATAGTTGTCAATGTCAGGTCTTGACAGTATGAGACAACACGGAACAATGTATGCATGTATGTATAAGAGCTTGACAATCACCTCGCAAATAGTTCACAACACACACATACTCACAAACATATAACCACACACGTGCGCGCACATACCCATATATATATATATATATATATATATATATATATATATATATATATGTGTGTGTGTGTGTGTGTGTGTGTGTGTGTGTGTGTGTGAGATTGAGTGCATGTATATGGGTGTGTGCGCCTCGATTTTGGACTGACTTATTTGGACAACGACCTCGGAACGTTAAAGGACTCTTGAGATTTGGAACATGGAATGTACGGACACTATATCGAGCTGGAGCGGCTGAAGAACTAACCCGGGAGCTGGTTGAATATCAAATGGATATAAAAGCAATTCAAGAAATATGGTGACCAGGAGAGGGTACTTTAGAGCAAAATGGAATGATTGTAATATATGGAGGAAACACCCAAAATAAACATGAATTAGGAACAGGTTTTGTCATTAAAAAAAGAGTTATGTGGGAACGTTCTAAACTTTAACGCTGTTAATGACAGAATTAGTAAATTACGAATAAAAGGTAAATGGAAAAATATCATGATGATTAATGTACATGTACCTACTGAAGAGAAAGAAGATGACGTTAAAGAAGACTTTTATAATGATTTGGAAGATGTCATCGATGAAACCCCCAAACAGGACATCCTGATTGTGCTGGGAGACTTCAATGCAAAAATAGGTAGAGAGCAGACTCATAAAAAAGTGGCCGGTATGGAAAGCCTACATACAACTTCAAATGATAAAGGGTGGAGAGTCATCAACCTGGCAGAAGCCAAAGGACTGCAGATTAGCAGTACCAGACTACAAAGAAAGGATATACACAAACAAACTTGGAAATCATGTGACAAGAGAACCCATATTCAAATAGATCACATTTTAATTAACAATAAAAATGCATCAAACATACAAGTTAGAAGTTATAATAGAGGAGCTGAGTGCCACAGCGACCACTTCCTCGTTGGAGCAAAATTTAAAATAAAACTTAAGATAGCTTTCTATACTAAATTACGAAGATTACACCCAACATATAACTGAGAAAAACTACAAGAAATTACAGTCAAAGAGAAATTTACAGATGAAATAAAATGTAAACTTGAAACTTTGCAAAACTGTTTGGAGGAAAGCGTTGACCAAACTTGATTGAACATCAAGAATACAATTCAATCTACCGCAAAATGCGGTATCTATGCACCTGCATAGAAAGAACAGATGGTTCAATCACAAATGTGAAGAAGCAGTCATTATGTAAAAGGATGTCAGACATTTATGGTTAAATGACATCAACAACAGCCAAAAGGAAAAGTAATATAGAAATGAATGTAAAGAGGTTACAAATATAGTTCGACAGCAGAAGCGAGAATATATGAGTAATATAATCAAAGATATGGAAACTAATCACCAGAAAAACTAATCCAGAAAGTTTTTTTTAAAGAACTGAAGTCAATGAAACGAGGGCACCAACGCAACACACATGGTTTAAAAGACAAAAATGGGAATATGTTAAATACCAATGAGGAAATGTGCAACACATGGAAAGAATATTTTGTTGAATTACTAAATTGTGAAGCTCCAAGTAACACTTTCCCACAGGAAGAGGTTCTAACGATGTGAACCACAAATTGAAGAACCTGCATTTGAAGAAATCCTATATGTAATCACATGGCTTAAAAACAATAAGGCAACTGGGGCTGGTGGAATTGCTGCTGAATTTATAAAGGCAGGTGGCCATGTATTACATCTAAAGCTATACGAACTAATAATAAAAATCTGGAGGACAGAAGTATTACACCATGACTGGAAAGAGTCATTATTGATACCTATCTTTAAGAAAGGAGACAAGTTCCAATGTGAAAATTATAGAGGAATATCACTACTGTCCACAAGCTATAAGATACTATCTGCAGTATTACTAAATAGACTAAAACCATATTCAGAAGACATATTAGGTGACTACCAGGCGAGTTTTAGACAAATCAGATCAACAATAGATCAGATATTCATCTTATGACAAATAGCCGAGAAAAATTGGGAATATAAAAGAGATCTCCATAACATGTTTGTGGATTTTAAAAAGACTTATGATAGTGTCCATAGGAATAGTCTATGGAATGCTATGCAGGAATTTGGAATACCAAGGAAGTTAATCAACATGACCAGACTATGCATGGAAGATACTTATAATATAGTAACATATAAAGGCAGGAAATCAGACCCTTTACAAATAGCATCTGGCTTGAAACAGGGTGATGCACTATCGCCGCTACTCTTCAATCTGGCTCTAGAGATAGTTGTAAGGAAGGTAAAGGAGGAATGTGATATTGGAGGAACATCCAAGCTGCTCGGTTATGCAGATGATATAGATATTATAGGGGAAAATGAACAAAAGACATTAGAAATATTGACTCACTTAAAGGAAAAAACCCAAAAGATGGGGTTGGTTATCGACCAAGTTAAGACAGAATATATGGTAATTTTAAGAGAAGGAATGGCTAAAAACTCTGTATATATATATATAAAGGATGTATGTGTGTGTCCTTTATGCGTTCGCGAACGGTCCATCCGATTGAGATGAAATTTTCTACACGTCTTCCTTTCATTCCAGCGCAGCCAACTGTGCTATTTTTTAGTGTGAAATCGGCTGCTTACTTAATATTATTTAATTTTTCATTTTACATTGTAATTTATATACAGCGAGGGGACTTAACTCTAGAAAAGTTATTTCAAGGGGCATAACTTTTAATAACATTACTGTATAACTTACAGTCATATTGTTGCATCGTTTTCAAAGATTTATAAACTCTTTGTCTATAGTTATGTACCGGCATATGAGTTATAATAAATAATGATACAATCTTTAAGGCATTTTCAAAGTTTTCATAAAAATAATGCCTAATGCATAACATTGTAACTCATCTTTTTATGCTTACGAAGTTATCTACAGTCATGCAGGTGATTACAAACGGTTTTCATTAGAAATAATGGATGGTGTGTGGAAGGACATTCTTTTAAGTTACTTTATTTTGTTGTATGAATTTAATGAGACGCTACCCGCCAGGAGCTGGGCGAAGCCACGCCGGGTCAGATAGATAGACAGACCCACCTTTTCGCTGCAGTTATCTATAGGCATATGCGTTATAATCCTCCTCCTCCTCCTCTCCCCTCCTCCTCCTACCCTCTTCCTCTTCCGCTCCCCCTCTCCATCCTCCACCTCCCTCTTTCTCCTCCTCCTCCCTCTTCCTCCTCTCCTTCCTCCTCCTCCTTCCTCCTCCTCCTCCCTCTTCCTCCTCCTACCTCCTCGCCCTCCTCCCTCCTCCTAATCACTCCTCTTCCTTCCTCCTCCCTTCTCCTCCTCTCTCCTCCTACTCCCTCCTCCTCCTCCTACGTCCTCCCCTGCATCCCTCCTCCTCCCTCCTCCTCCCTTTTTCTCCCTCCTCCTCCTACCTCCTCCTCCTCCTCCTTACTCTCCTCTCCTCCTCCTCCTCCTCCTCCTCCCTCCTCATCCCTCCTCCTCCCTTCTCCTCCTCCCTCCTCATCCTCTCTCCTCCTCTCCCTCCTCCTCCCTCTACCTCCTCCCTCCTCCTCCTCCCTCCTCCTCCTCCTCCTCCTCCATCCTCCTCCTCTCCTCCTCCTCCCTCCTCATCCTCCCTTCCTCCTCCTCCTCCTCCTCCCTCCTTCTCCTCCCTCTACCTCCTCCCTCCTCTCCCTCATCCTCCTCCCTCCTCCTCCTCTCTCCTCCTCCTCCCTCTTCCTCCATCTCACTCCTTCTCTTTCTCCTCCTCCCTCCTCCTCCTCCCCCTCCTCCTCCTGCGTTCTTCTTCTCCCTCATCCTCCCTCATCCATCTCTTTCCTCCTCCCTCTTCCTCCTCCCTCTTCCTCCTCCCTCCTCCTCCTCTCTCTTCCTCTTCCTCCCTACTCCTCCTCCCCTACTCCCTCCCCCTCCTCCTCCTTCTTCCTCCCTCCTCCTCCGTCTTCCTCCTCCTCCCTCTTCTTCCTCCTCCCTCCTCTACTCCTCCCTCCTCCCCCTCCTCCTTATCACTCCTCCTCCCTTCTCACTCCTCTCTTCTTCCTCCTCCTCCCCTCCTCCATCCTTCCCCCTTCATCCTCCCTCCTCCTCCTCCTCCCTCCTCCTCCTCCCTCCTCCTCTTCACTCCTCCTCCTCCCTCTACGTCCTCCTCCCTCCTCCTTCCTCTCCTCCCTCCTCTTAATCCCTCCTCCTCCCTCCTATTCCTCCCTACTCCTACTCCTCCCTCCTCTTCCCTCCTCCTCCTCTCTCCGCCTATCTCTTCCTCCCTCCTCCTCCTCCCTCCTCCACCTCCCTCTTCCTCCTCCCAGCTCCTACTCCTCCTTTTTCTTCTTCTGCTGCTGCTGCTGCCGCCGCTCCATTTACCCAAGTTAATTGTTGGGGAAGATGTAAAGACCTTTCAAGTGCTCTTTCTAATGCTTTTTGTAAGTTGGTCTTCGTTTATCTAGGTTGTTCTAACTGCAACCAATAAATGATTAGACAGACAGGCAGACAGACAGACAGACAGGCAGAGAGGGAGGGACAGACAGACAGACAGACAGACAGACAGACAGACGGGAACGGGAACTTATATGACTACTTATATGAATTAAATGAGATGCTCCCCATCAGGGGCTATGCGAAGCCGGGCGGGGTCAGGCAGACAGATAAACAGTCGGGAACGGGAACTTTTATGACTACTTATATGAATTAAATGAGATGCTCCACACCAGGAGCTGGGCGATGCCGGGCCCGGTCAGACAGACAGACAGTTAGACAGACAGACAAGACAGACAGACAGACAGACAGACAGACAGACATCCAGACAGACAGACAGACAGACAGACAGACAGACAGACGGTAACAGGAACGAGAACTTATATGACTACTTACATGAATTAAATGAGATGCTCCCCTCCAGGGACTGGGCGAAGCCGGGCCGGGTCAGACAGACAGACAGACAGACAGACAGACAGACAGACAGACAGACAGACCAGACCAGACCAGACCAGACCAGACCAGACCAGACCAGACCAGACCAGACCAGACCAGACCAGACCAGACCAGACCAGACAGACAGACAGACAGACAGACAGACAGACAGACAGACAGACGGGAACAGGAACGGGAGCTTATATGACTACTTATATGAATTAAATGAGATGCTCCCCACCAGGGCCTGGGCGAAGCCGGGCCGGGTCAATATATATATATATATATATATATATATATATATATATATATATATATATATATATATATATATATATATATATATATATATATATATATATATATATATTGTCCCACAGGATTTCAAAGATTCAAGCATCATAACAATGTACAAGAACAAGGGCGATCGGAGCGACTGCAACAGCTATAGGTGTATCTCACTTCTGTGTATTGTTGGGAAAGTATTTGCCAGAATTGTTCTGCGCAGACTTCAAGTCCTAGGAGATCAAGTCAACCCCGAATCATAGTGTGGCTTTCGACAGAACCAGTCTACCATTGATATGATATTCTCATTGCGACAAATGCAAGAGAAATGCCGTGAACAGAATCAACCACTGTTTATTGCCTTCATCGACAACACAAAGGCATTTGATTTGGTCAGAGGTGGGGGTCTGTTCAAGGCACTAAAGAAGATTGGTTGCCCACCACCTCTTCTGTCCATTGTGGAATCGTTCCACACGGGCATGAAGGGTATAATCAAGTTTGATGGTGCAACTTATGAAGAGTTTGAAATCAAGAGTGGAGTTATGCAATGTTGTGTACTAGCTCCCACCCTCTTTGGAATATACTTTTCACTTCTACAGAAATATGCTTTTCGTGATCAGGATTGTGGTATATACATTCACTTACGCTCATATGGCGGCCTCTATAATGCTCAGAGATTGAAGGCCAAGACCAAAATTAGGAGGGTAGTGATCAGAGAGTTGCTTTTTGCAGATGATGCTGCGATTACGACCCACTCTGAGGAAGAATTACATCTACTATCTGCATTCTCCAATGCTTGTTCTGAATTTGGTTTAACAATTAACAAAAAGAAGACACAGATTATATCACAAGGTGCACATGGTGTACCATCAATCTTTATTGACGACGCCGAACTGGAGATAGTAGACCATTTTACATATCTTGGATCAGAGGTAAATAGCAAATTATCCCTCGATCAGGAAATCAACATAAGGATTGGCAAGGCAGCAACAACAAAGAACATGTTAGCAAAAAGAGTCTGGGAGAACAGGAAGCTTACTGCCAAAACAAAAGTCCTCGTCTACCAAGCCTGTGTCCTTAGTACTCTTCTTTATGGCAGTGAAACCTGGACAACTTACTCACGCCAAGAGAAACGTTTAAACAGCTTTCATATGTGGTGTCTGCGAAGAATACTTGGTATTAAGTGGCAAGACAAAATCACAAATACTGAAGTATTGGAAAGATCAGGTTGTGTGACGGTGTATTCCATGCTCAGTCTTCGTAGACTTAGATGGATAGGACACGTTAGGAGGATGGATGATGGTAGAATACCAAAGGACAACTTTATTAGTGAATTACAGACAGGTAGGAGATCTCAGGGTCGGCCTCTACTACGATACAAAGATGTGTGTAAGCGGGACATGATTGATACAGGCATTGATAATGCACAATGGGAGCACGTCGCCGCTGAACGTGTTGCATGGAGGGCAATTATCAGAAATGGAATAAAGACAAAGGAGAAAATGATTGCAGATAAAGGACACACAGAGCGTGAGAGACGTAAGATGGTGCAAAATGGTGGAAATGACCATGTTTTCACATGCACCTACTGTGGGCAAACATTTGCAGCAAGAATTGGCCTTACCAGCCACACTCGCCACCGCCATGGATCGTAGTTATTCCCATATGACAGTTATTAAGCCTTTTTGAAGCACAATGTACCAAACTATCGTCTGTCAAGACGGAAAGGTGACAATGTAATGTAAAAATGTAATGTGTATATATATATATATATATATATATATATATATATATATATATATATATATATATATATATATATATAGATATATATATATATATATATATTAAAAAATCCGAAACAACCAATAAATCAATATATATATATATATATATATATATATATATATATATATATATATATATATATATATATATATATATATATATATATAATCGTTCACTTTCTACAGGATATGAAGAATGTGAATGTATTTGAGGAAAGTCCTACCCCAAGGAGTTCCACTGGCGAGTCTCTACTGGCAGTCGGAAAAGAATAACGTAACAAGAAATACTGAATACTGCATTAAATATATTATGGACACATTTGAGGTAACGTTTATTTAAATTATCAGGAATAACATTCTCATTTTGTGTCTATGCAGATGCTAAATTAGATATGCGTCAGATCACTCGCCTCTTAAATTTACACACAGACGCACACACACACACATGCGCGCGTACTCACGCACGCATGCACACACACACACACACACTATATATATATATATATATATATATATATATATATATATATATATATATATATATATATATATATATTGCATTGGCACCTTTCCGTCTTGACAGACGATAGTTTGGTACATTGTGCTTCAAAAAGGCTTAATAATTACGATCCATGGCGGTGGCGAGTGTGGACTGGTAAGGCCAATTCTTGCTGCAAATGTTTGCCCACAGTAGGTGCACGTGAAAACATGGTTAATTTCACCATTTTACGTCTCTCACGCTCTGTGTGTGCTTTATCTGCAATCATTTTCTTCTTTGTCTTTATTCCATTTCTGATAGTTGCCCTCCATGAACACGTTCAGCGGCGACGTGCTCCGAATGTGCATTAGCAACGCCTGTATCAATCATGTCCCGCTTACATACATCTTTGTATCGTAGTAGAGGCCGACCCTGAGATCTCCTACCTGTCTATAATTCACTAAAAAAGATGTCCTTTGGTATTCTACCATCATCCATCCTCCTAACGTGTCCTATCCATCTAAGTCTACGAAGACTGAGCATGGAATACACCGTCACACAACCTGATCTTTCCAATACTTCAGTATTTGTGATTTTGTCTTGCCACTTAATACCAAGTATTCTTCGCAGACACCGCATATGAAAGCTATTTAAACGTTTCTCTTGGCGTGAGTAAGTTGTCCAGGTTTCACTGCCATAAAGAAGAGTACTAAGGACATAGGCTTGGTAGACGAGGACTTTTGTTTTGGCAGTAAGCTTCCTGTTCTCCCAGACTCTATTTGCTAACATGTTCATTGTTGTTGCTGCCTTGCCAATCCTGATGTTGATTTCCTGATCGAGGGATAATTTGCTATTTACCTCTGATCCTTCTTCTTCTTCAGCTTTCCGAGCCATTGAGGTTCTTTGCTGCAAATACAATCCGTCTCCATTCGTCTCTCTGGTGGACCTTCCCTTGCCAGTCGTTGATTCCAAGTGCTTGTAGGTCTGTACATGTATTATCTCTCCACCGTCTTCTTGGTCTACCTCGGGGTCTACGGTCATTTATTTCCTGAGTGTAAGCGAGTTTTGTTTCCCTGTTATCTTCCATTCTTTCTATATGCCCCAGCCATTGTAGTCTATTAGCCTTCATGATACCAGTGATTAGCGAGGACTTAAACAGATCATAAATGTCTTTGTTACTTCTTATTTTCCACTCTCCACTTTGTGTATCCCTAAAGGGTCCAAAGATGCGTCTTAAAATTTTGTTCTCAAAGGTTTGTAACAAGGCTTCGTCTCCTTTCGTTGTACTCCAGGTTTCAGAGCCATACAGCACAACTGGTCTGATCAGTGTTTTGTATATTGTGATTACCTCTGATCCTAGATATGTAAAATGGTCTACTATCTCCAGTTCGGCGTCGTCAATAAAGATTGATGGTACACCATGTGCACCTTGTGACATAATCTGTGTCTTCTTTTTGTTAATTGTTAAACCAAATTCAGAACAAGCATTGGAGAATGCAGATAGTAGCTGTTGTAATTCTTCCCCAGAGTGGGTCGTAATCGCAGCATCATCCGCAAAAAGCAACCCTCTGATTAGTACCCTGCTAATTTTGGTCTTGGCCTTCAATCTCTGAGCATTATAGAGGCCACCATCTGAGCGTGAGTGAATGTATATACCGTCATCCTGATCATGAAAGGCATATTTCAGTAGAAGTGAAAAGTATATCCCAAAGAGGGTGGGGGATAGTACACAACCTTGCTTAACTCCACTCTTGATTTCAAACTCTTCTGAAGTTGAGCCATCAAACTTGATTATACCCTTCATGCCTGTGTGGAACGATTCCACAATGGACAGAAGAGTTGGTGGGCAGCCAATCTTCTTTAGTGCTTTGAACAGACCCTCACGACTGACCAAATCGAATGCCTTTGTGAGGTCGATGAAGGCAATAAACAGTGGCTGATTTTGTTCCCGGCATTTTTCTTGCATCTGTCGCAATGAGAATATCATATCAATGGTAGACCGGTTCTGACGGAAGCCGCACTGTGTTCGGGGTAGACTTGATCTCCCAGGACTTCATGTCTGCGCAGGACAATTCTGGAAAATACTTTCCCAACAATACACAGAAGTGAGATACCCCTATAGTTGTTACAGTCGCTCCGATCTCCCTTGTTCTTGTACAGCATTATGATGTTTGAATCTTTGAAATCCTGTGGGACTTGTCCTTCTCGCCAGCAGAGCTCTATTAGCTGGTGGATCTGTAGAGCGTGTGTGTCTTGCCCACTCCTGATTACCTCTATTGGAATCCCATCCTTACCTGGAGCCTTGCCAGATGCAAGCTCATTTATAGCACACTTAACTTCTGTTATAGTGGGAAGTGTGTCCAGGTGGTCAAGAGTTGGTAGGGCCTCTATGGCGTTGAGGGCATCATCCGCTAGCTTGGTCTCACTTGAGTAAAGCTGTAAATAGTGCTCGACTCATCTATCCATCTGCTGTTTCTTATAAGTGATGCTTTCTCCAGTCAAGGTTTTCAGCGGTGCGCTTCTTTTGATCATTGGACGACAGGCTTTCTTTATCCCTTCATACATGCTTCTGATGTTTCCCTTATCACTTGCGATTTGAATGGACTCACATAACTTGATCCAATAGTCATTCGCACACTGCCTGGCAGCCTTTTGTACATCCTTCCTCGCTTGCTTCAGCTCACTCAGAGTGTTACGCGTTGGTCTTTCCTTGTTTCTTAAGAGAGCTATCTTCTTTTTATCAATCAAGGGCTGGAGTATCTGGCTGTTTGCCGCAAACCAGTCCTGCCTCTTATGATCCACAGTGCCGTAAACCCCTACCGCTGTTTTATAAATAGTTTCCTTAAGTTTACTTCATTTATCATTTACTATACAATTTTCTGATGTATCATTGAAAGCGTCTTCACGTTGCTGTTGAAATTCAAAGCACTTTCCAGGATCGTGAGTGTTAATAATATTAATCCTGGGGCTAGACCTGTGTTTAGCTGTGTAGATTCTCTTTGGTCTCAGTCTAACCCTTGCAACAACCAAAGAATGATCTGTATCACAGTCAGTAATGTGGTAACTTCGAGTTAATGATGTATGGTTCAGATGTTGTCTCCGTGTGATAATGAAGTCCAGCTGATGCCAATGGCCGGATATTGGATGTTTCCATGTGACCTTATGCATCTCTTTTGTTTTAAAAAAGGATTTGTAAAAATTACAAATTTAGGTTTTTCCC
>JACEFZ010005948.1:0-38121 GCA_014155875.1 Cepaea nemoralis | reverse complement strand
ACAACAGGTGGGTAGGTAGGTAAGTAAATAGATACATATAGATAGATAGATATATAGATAGATAGATAGATAGATAGATAGATAGATAGATAGATAGATAGATAGATAGATAGATATGCAGGTGGTGGGTGGGTAGGTAGCTAGCTAGCTAGCTAAATAGACAGACAGACAGACATAGAGAAAGACAAGCAGGCAGGCAGACAGGCAGGCAGGCAGACAGACCGGTAGGTAGGTAGGTAAGTAGACAGACAAACAGACAGACAGACAGACAGACAGACAGACAGACAGACAGACAGACAGACAGACAGTCAGACAGACAGACAGACAGACAGACAGGTAGGTAGGTAGGTAGGTAGGTAGATAGATAGATAGATAGATAGATAGATAGATAGATAGATAGATAGATAGATAGATAGATAGATAGATAGATAGATAGATAGATAGATAGATAGACTGTGTTTTCAAAAGCGAGAAAACGCAGCCACCGCCCCCCCCCCCTCTCTCTCGTTCTCTCCCCTCTCTGTCTCTGCATCTGTTCTATGTATATCTTCTTCATCTGTGCTATGCATCCCTCTCGTCATCCCATTCTATGAAATAAAGACAGAAATGGTATGCGTTTTCTAATACCACATCTCCCACACAGTCATTCATATAATCAAAACAGAGCCCAACAAAATTGGCCGTCAATAACAAATGTCGCTTATTATTCCTCCTGACTGACAAAACGACTGAGCATCGTCCCGAAGCGCGTGCAAACATCAAAACCGCATCAGCAGCATCGCTGCCATTATGATCAACTTCCCCCGGCGTCGTACGTTCTCAGCTTACCCTAGCATATTCCTAAACACCCTTCTTCATATTCAGCCTGGACAATTTTCAAATCTGGTTGGATTGTTTTGGCGTCTGGAAGCTTTCCCGCCTTGACGCTGTGACCAGATAATTTTGATATTTTCTGGTCAACCTCACTTTCCTTGCCATAGGATAATTGCACTGATTCCTTTCCGATGACCAGCGATAATTGTATTTCATTAAAAAAAAAGGGGGGAAACAAAAAATATCAGAAATCCCGATGCGTTTCTTGCGGGGAAGAGCACATCAAGTTGGACGTTAGATTGTGGTCTGGTTGACGTGAGAAACTTTCAAGTAACTCGAGAATATCGGCTCCTTGGACGTGGAAAAACGTCTCTGTTTTGTCAGAGATATAATTTTCTGGGCGTTACAAGTCAGACCTGACACCGTTACAGGAAACGGAATTCTTGTCAAATCACGTGATCCACTTCTGCCATTGTAATGAATAGTTTGATGGAAAGCAGAATATGTAATTGTCTCTTGCAGCTTTGCCGTTAGATTTCGTGAGAAGACGAAAATTGCCGAGTTTAACTTGGATATAATACACGATTCGGGGGATTCGGCTTTCTTGAGACCTACCGCGGGAATTTAGCTAACGGTTACTGACAAAATAGCCGATACACATATGAAGACAAAACTGGACAATGAAAATAGACAACAATAGATATGGTTATGGTATTGATTCTGCAGTGTATAGACACGTTAAACGTTTCGGTACATTCTTCAACAGCATGTGAAAAAAAAATACGCCAATCAAAATGTATACACATAAAATCACATCGCAATCGACCCAGTACATTTTTGACTGCTTTTGATGTCTTGGCAAGCTTACATTCAGTAGTTTGCCATGGATGTCTCTTTAAAGTAGAATGTTGCATAATAACGCTGATAATTAATGAAGTGTGATGTGGTCACACAGAGGATATCACGCTTCTTGCCATTACTTCCCAACAATTGTCCTGGTAACCATTTTAGGTTGGATCGACTTGGAAGCACGGGTACCGTTTAAATATCCGCCTGGATGTGAATTCGAACACACGGCCATACAGTCGACAGGCAAACGTGCTAGTCGCTGCACTACCGTGGCTCACTGTGAGGAGTATAACATCCTGTTAACTATTTTGTGAACATTCACACGGTAAACCCAAATAGATTCGTGACAGCTAGAGAAGGATATCGTAGCCTTTGTGTCACCCCGCCTGTGTGTTTTTATTTTAACGTAGTCTGAACCAGGCAACTCACCCAGCGTTTGTTGGTTACCCCTTGCGTCACACGCATGACTTAACTCCTTGTGTTCCATTATGCCCCTCACTTCCAAAGTGGTAATTTCAGCCTAGTACTGCACAAGTGTACAGTTAAGTCTGTATTGATTCAAACGTGCATTATAGGCGTGTTACACACATATATTTGTTATTCAAATTCACTACGAGATAATATTGTTTTGAATTCAATTATGAACGTTTATAGCAGCAGCTTATTGTTTCAAATATATGTTCTTTACAAGCCTGAGCTCTTTCCACTTTACTTGGCGTTCATTTGGTGATCTGCGTGCATGTTTATTAATAGATGTGGCTGTAAACTTTAGATTATGGTCAAGCGCAGTTGTGCAGTGTCTAACACATTTGCCTACCGGCCTGGTGCTCATGTATTCGAATCTCCATCGAGGCAATAATTTTAAAAAACAACTGACCTCAGTTTCCAGGTCGAACCAGCCAAATTTCGGTTCCGGTGTACTGGGAAGTAAAGGCGTTATGTGTGATCCTGACCACGTGGCTCACTGCATGCACAAATATGGCGCTTGCATCCCGTGGCGAAGGTTTTACGAACGCGGTTTGTAATCCCACATACCACGTTCGAGACACAGCTGTGTTGGTTATTTTATGAAATGGTATGGGTGCCGGTCATTCAGAAAGCAATGACAAACTACGGAACGTAAACTTGCCCAGGAATCACAAACAGCCAAACAATCTGGGTTGACTGCTACGTCCGTTAGGATATGCGACTAACTTTTTTTTTAAACTCAAGGCGCGAGAGAGGGATCTTTGACGTTTTCTTTTTCTTCGTAACTTTATATGTTACACCAGCTACTTTGTATATGATATTATTAGAGATATGGAGGAGGGTGCACACCCCTCCTAACCGCTTTTGGGATCACATTTTGTGTGGCCGCTTCTGATTATAAACATGGTGAAATTAAACGAGCCCTGTTGGGCCAGAAAGGCAAAAAGCTTCAGAAATATCTCCGGAATGAGTCACGCTCCACACCTAGATGACTTAATAAGTTGACGACCGTGAACAACACCTGGGTGTGTATAATCTATATCGTCTTGTGCGGTCTCCGAATTAAAGCCGACGGTAATGATTCCGTCACCCTCGGCTCAGCGTCTTCATTGTGCATTTAAAGTCTTCTTCCTGTTCTTCGCTTGATGTTCTCCACCGCCGTGTAACAGTGGCATGGTCTTAGATGCTTCCCCTTAATTCACCCCTCTCCCTTAACCCACGAACCTGCTATAACACACCTCAGTTGAATTACTGCAAAAATTATGTGGCAGATTACCGATACAATACCAGCAAGCAGACGGAAGAGAGAAATACAGCTGCGCGAGATTCGGCAGCGGATCGCGTCGCGCTGATTACTTACGGAGGTATATGAGCCGGTTGTTCAGAAATCAATGGCAAACTATTGAACATAAAACTTGCCAATACATTAACATCAGCTGAAAAATGCTTGTGATTACAGCAATGTCCTGTAAAGGATATGCGGGGGGGGGGGGGGGGAGGGGAAAGAGAGGAGGAAGAGACGGAAGAGAACGATAGCTGGTGAAGATGACAAAGAAAGGGGACCTTATAGAAGTTGGGACAATTTTAGAGTTTTAGAGGCATAATGTTATTATCAATTCTTGTGGAAATCTTAAGCAAGCTCATTCTGAGGCGTTGAAGAAATGCCATCCGTGGCAGACTGGTCCGAGTGTCAGTTTGCCCTATGGTAAGTGGGCTTTGTGGACCCCTGACGATATGGGCTCCTTAAAACATTAGACAGTATTTTAAAATGTTCATTATCTTTTAGTCTTGGCAACCAATAGTTTTAGAACCAGTCAACCACTAGATGCCATTGACAAACAACTAAGGTATGAACAGGCAGATCCTCCTGCACTGGCCAGATAACCACATAACGTGTGCGAATAGAGCAACACAGCTTTGCACTGAACTTGTCACTCTATCTGTATGGGGTCTATATGGGATTCGTGGACTATGAAAAGTCTTGTGGCAGGATTGATATGGAATCCATTCGGAATTTGATGAGGGACTGTGGGAGTCCCACAGAAATTATTAACCCAAATAAAGGCAATATGTAGAGACATGAAATTTAAAGTTCTTCATGGGGTAATCTAACGAAATCTGTGAAATAAGAATGCGAGTACTCCAGGCATGCCTTGTGTCAGCTTTAATGTTCTTACTGACTATAGCATTATCTATTGTTGGGGAACCTTGAAAATATTGAACCAGCATGGGAAGTACATTGACGAGTATTGATTGGCGTACATAAAAACAAGGTGAGCAGTAGAAGAGTACATTAGACAATATAACAATTGACAGCTATAGGGACTACACTGGTATTCGAACAACTTGTTTCCAAATTGTAAGCATACTTATTCCTTCAGCACTGTAGCAACCGAAAGTAAAAGTCCCTTTTACATAAAGAAAACAAAAACTAAGTTTCATTAATAATAGTCTTCTATGGCCCATTCACACATTCTCGGGCCTATTTGTACGTGGTGATAGTCCCATATTTTATAGAACAAATGCACGTAATGAATGATGTTGTCAACATCAGGCAGCACCTTTACTTCCCAGAAGCTCTTTCGATGTCGTTACAGTTCACCTCACATGCCTCTAGAAATCTCATAACTCATCACATCTCACGTTACATGCAACCCGCATACCTCTATTTTTCTCCTATCTTGCCACGTCTCACCTTACATGCAACCCGCATACCTCTATTTTTCTCCTATCTTGCCACGTCTCACGTTACATGCAACCCGCATACCTCTATTTTTCTCCTATCTTGCCACGTCTCACCTTACATGCAACCCGCATACCTCTATTTTTCTCCTATCTTGCCACGTCTCACGTTACATGCATCCCGCATACCTCTATTTTTCTCCTATCTTGCCACGTCTCACGTTACATACAACCCGCATACCTCTATTTTTCTCCTATCTCATCACGTCTCAAGTTGCATACAACCCGCGTTTCTCTATTTTTCTCCTATTTCGTCACGCCTCAGGTTACATGCAACCATCGTATCCCTTAGTTTGTCTTATCTCGTTACACGCAACCCTCATGCCTCTATGTTTCTCCCATATCGTCACGTCTGACGTTATATGCAACCCTCGTGCCTCTATGTTTCTCCTACCTCGTCACATCCCACGCTACACACACACACACATACACACACACACACACACACACACACACATATATATATATATATATATATATATATATATATATATATATATATATATATATATATATATATATATACCTCTAATATTTTGCCACCGTGTCGCATTTCACATTATATGCTACCTTCATACCTCTAAGCGTCTAGGCACCGTGACGTTTCACCTTAACGGCGAACTTGATACCCTGAAGCTTCCCCAGCCCCATCACGTTTCACTATACAATCGAAAGTCACACTTCTAAAGTACTAAATTCGAAAAGGGTCGACTTCATTGCACCTGATTTGATCCCATCTGGCTTGGTCTCTCTCTGCAGAACGAAAAAATGTCGGCAGAGAGCATCGCAGAAAGGACGAACTCCGTTGCTCCAACTATGACTTCTAGGAGTCTCCGGAAACACTGCACTGGTGGTGTGAACTAGGCATCCGGAAACGAACCCTCGATCTTCAGCGCGCAAGGCAGAGGTTTAACCACTTCGCCACCTAAAAATTCCCCCCGCCTCCCCCCTCCCCCACCCGGTCACACATCTAAGATCCTCTTATCTCCTTCACAAATTACATTGTATAAATATTTACAAGAAATTTGGATTGGTAATCTGCATTCCAAGTAGTGTCCCTTACTAACTTACCTTTCTTCTCTTGGCCGTTTCATCAGCTCCACGGCCATTTCGATAATTGCCATGTTGCTCTGGGGACCTACAGCCCCGGTTATCACCAGAAAAGTTGGCCTGGTTATCGGCAGGGAAACAGCCCAAGAGTGAAAAGCCATGTTGCCAGTTATCTTTCGTGGTAACGGAACGGCAATTAGCGCCCCCCAGGGGCGTCTGAGTCAACATGAGTGTGAGTTTGTGAAGGCGGATCATTCATATCCGCCCATACTAGCCAGCGATTAGTGCAAGATACGACCCAGGCAGCAGTTCCTTCATAAGCGAACTGGGAAAGGGCAGGGCTGAGAATGGAAAGAGCAAGTGAGCCCTTGTTCAAGATCTGTCCAACTGCAGTTGCCACTTCTCTGATAGGATAAGGGCGAGTATATCAGGACAATCGGTAAATTATAACACTTGTAAGGCACCTGCACTTCTGTGATAGAATATGGGTGAATATATGAGGACAGAGTGTACATTTTAACACTTGAAAGGCTCCTGCGCTCCTGCGATAGGATAGTGGTGAATATATAACAGGCAGTACAATTTAACACTTATAAGGCACCTGTACTTCTGTGATAAGAGAAGGGTTAATAGTTAATGTATGAGGACAGACAGTACAATATAACACTTGTAAGGCATCTGTACTACTGTGATATGACCATCATCATGTGCCATGACGATAAGCATGGGCGGTCATGTTTCGCCATCTCACTCGATCATCAGAGTCGTGAATCAGCTATGTGTTCATGTCTCGGTCATACCACGTAGCCAAACCATCCGGGTATTTACCTCTCTGCCTTCCCCTTGATCTTTACCCCTCATTCGTGACAGTTGTCACCAAGTTCTCCAATTTATCTCTTCCAAAACATATTGATTGTCTAGGACTAATTTCTCTAATCAGTTTACGGCTTTCATAGGTTTCTTGTAGGACTTAGTCATTGGTTTGTCTGTCTGTTCATGGTATTTTTTACATTTCCTCAGAAACCACATTTCCACAGCAGCATCAGATGATATTTAGCGTGTCTGCTCATTGTCCACGCTTCACATCCATATAAAAGTACAGATTCTATGTAGCACTTCAACACTCAGCGATACGATAGAGGTGAATATATGAGGACAGACAGGACAATATAACACTTGTAATGCAGACTCAGGTGTGTTACCTGTTGAAGAGTGACTCTTTAGGCACCCGTGTGTTACCTGCTCCCCAAAGAGGAAGAAAGGAATGGAACACTGTAACCTCCTGTGCAAGTCGTAAAAGGCGACTACTGAGGGTTGGAGTGAAACTGACTTCTTCGTATCGTAGAAAAGAAAATGGCATACAGAGGGCTTGGCATGCGTGGTTGTGGACATAAAACTCCAATAGGAGGAGTCTTAAAGGCAAAAGAAGAAGAAGAAGAAGAAGAAGAAGAAGAAGAAGAAGAAGAAGAAGAAGAAGAAGAAGAAGAAGAAGAAGAAGAAGAAGAAGAAGAAGCAGAAGGAGGAGGAATCTTAAGAGAAACTCACATCCGTTTTCTTCGGCAATAGAATGGCAATGGTGAGTGTGTGATAACATGATTGTCAATTCATTCAGTGCCTCCAGTTTTATAAGGCTACAAACTGCCAATGATGGATGGTTGACAATATGACCATTAAGTCATTTAGTCCTACAACACTGCCATGGGCATCTAGGCTGGGTTGCCCATGGGTTATATATGTTTGCGTTAGTTCTGATTCATTCTAATTTGACAGGTGTGTCTTCGTGTTGTTATTGCTCGTTCGTGTTCCTGTTGGCGGAGAACAAGATAGGATTGTTTTGACTGGCTGGTTAGACTGTTCCAGTGTTGTCAGTCGGAACGCTGACTGTTGTATTTGGACGTGATTCTTCACATTGTTCAGATTACAGTCTGATTGATTACTGACCAGATTGAGCATTGGTCCGAGTGGACTAAGCCACGATATTATATTCACCTTACTTTGCCATTTGATGTCACAACTTCCCATACACTCCAAATATAACATACGATCGATTCCTTTCATATATTTAATGAACCTCTGGCCTTTTACACAAGTTCACCGGATCACGACATACACTTCTTAAAAAAACTCAAGAACTATCAAAATACTACTTAAACACTAAAAAAGATATAACTAAAATCTCTGCAGAATGGCAACAGGGTGAACACAGCCAATGCTACCGAGTCTCAACCGGTCTGTCCTGGACAGGGCCAAAGTCGTGATTCACGCCGTAAGACATGAATGTGACAAGAGCTCACTAACATGCCAATGACAAAAACTTCGCGGCAATATCAAAGAGCGGAATAACTATATGAAATATGGCGATTGCATAAGATTCAAAGAGGCTAAATACACAACTAAAGAAGTGTAAACCAAATGTAAAACGTTAGAGAGCATGCTAAGTGTTGTTTGAGATTCAAGTAAAGATGCATTCGTACATTTAACGTTGGAAGTGAAAGAGTTTATAAAGAGTAAACTTCTGCCTACGCTTTCAGGGTCCAGATTCAGTTATATTTAAAGAAAGCAGCAGCCAGCCGAAGGCTACAGATATCTCCAGAGAGTTTATCTTCACATGACGCGCGTGTAAACCAACATGGTGCATGTTCTGTGTACGCTAGGAGCATACCCGCAGAGACATGTAATCACCATCGGGGTGGGCACTTTTAACGATTGACGAGGACTCCCAGGTCGACCCCGCCGAACGTTGGTACCAGGAAGTGTCACGGAAAGGAAAGGCGGCTTGCGTGATACTGGCCACGTCAGCCTTGAGTGCCGGTTGGTCTATACAAATATGGGGCTGGCAACATACACCCGGGAGCCGCAGTAGAGTTGTGACTAGATGCTCGACTACCGGCCCGGTAGCCATGAGTTCGAATCCGTATCGGGGCGGATTTGTTAAACTGACTTAGACTGCCAGTCGACCCATCCTTAAATGGAAAGTAATGGGAAATAACAGGCTGAAATACCACTTGTTCAATAAACTAAAGATAGGAGATACCGATCAATGTAATTGTGGAACCGATAAAATGACAGCTAGACATTTGCTGCAGGAGTGTCAAATATATGCAGAACAGAGAAAGATATTTTGTCCCACACCTGCTTCATTTGAGGACAAGCTCTATGGACATGTCAACAAGCTCAAGTTGACTGCAGCTTACTTTAACTACATTCAGGTTGGCATCTAAAGGTGCACGAAGAAGTACTTAGACTGCCACATTTCATACCACAGGTTTGTCGGTAGCAAAAACGTTCTAGTGGCATGAAATGGAATATTGCTTGTGAAAGATACTGATGTTGACAGCGATGCCCTGTAAAGGATATGCGAAAAAAAAAGAAAAGAAAATCCATTACGTGGAAAGTCCGAATGAAATGCTCATTGAGTGGGCGTCACCAAAGGTGGAAAAAGCGACATAGTGGGGCGAAATGGAATATTGCTTGGATAGCAAATCCATTACGTGGAAAGTCCGAATTGAAAGCTAACTGTGTGGATGTCATCTGCAGACTGCACTCTTCTGGTTTCCGGAGGAACAGCCTGTGGTAAACGGAAGGCCCAATATACGGAAGTGAGGCTAAGCAGCCATGTACGATTCTTTGGGTGAGCCCAGTACCAGAGCTCTATGTGTCGGTTCTGCAAGTATGGAAGCCTCCTTGGATGGCGGGGAATGCCCATGATCTGCCCCTGCCTTCCCTTGAGGGCTGACCGGGATGTCTTCGGCTGTTCTAAATGGTCCAGCTGGGATGGGCGATAACACCACACCAGCGAGAGCCAAACGTCCTACGAAACATCCATGAAGGTTAACCCGGTCAACAAATGCCCGCAGAAGTCGGATGTGTCATCCAAAAGGCGCATATGTCGTAGCTCTGCTGTAAACTGGCACAACTCAGTTATGTCTTAAAACAACATTCCAGACGAACGAAGAAGAAGAAGAAGAAGAAGAAGAAGAAGAAGAAGAAGAAGAAGAAGAAGAAGAAGAAGAAGAAGAAATGCCCTTATTTTATTTTTGCAGTATGGCAATAGTACACCATATCTCCTCAGTTTCTCAATTTTTAACACCCAAAATCGTATTTCATCGCACCGCCAATTTTTTTTTATTTAGTGGGGGGGGGGGGGGGGGGGGGGGGGGTGTGGGTGGGGGGGGATGGGGGGGGGAAGATCCCTTTCAATACGTTGCAGTCAACGTCAGCATTTTTCAGCTGTTGTTGATGTACTAGGCAAGATTACGCTCAGTTGTTTGCCATTGCTTTCTGAGCGACCGACTCACATACCCCGTTAGTTACCAACGCGCGAGAAGCGCTACCAATTTTCGGGCAGGTTACGTTACTCACGAGAATATACAGGATTACGGAGAAAGACATAAACACTCAAAACAGTTATGTCAGGCTCGTGTGTGTACTAAGTGATTAAATGTGCATGATTCAGAAGGTCGAAGCTGGATCTGTACGTAGACAGTGGACTGAGTCGCTGCGGAAGTCTGTTGTCGGTAAAGTCACCTACATCTTCGTCCCGGGACATGCGGGAGTCCAGGGAAATGAACGAGCTGATATACTGACTGGCTCTGCACCCCCCGTAGATGGCCAGCCGATGTCATTAACGTCCTTAAAGATATGTCGAGAACTGAGGATTTTGACGTCAGTGAATCCACATCGCTGTCCAGGATGAAAGACTTGGGAGTAAGAATTGGCACGGCCAGACGCGAGAGGTACATCGGGAAAACGAGGTGCCTCGTCAGCCAACACGGAACTGGCACTATTAGCCACTGAACGCTGATGCATATGCTGGGGGGAGGATCTGAGCACCTATGGACATGTCCGGAGTGCAATGAAGATACCCCAACTGATAACTGATAACTGATAACTGATGTAGGTCTGTTCTTTCTGTTGCTATCTCCTGCAGCTTCCGCCATGTCCTCCCAGTATTATTCACCGCTGTCTGAAATTCTCGTCTGCATGCTTATTGAGGTCTCCCGCTATTTCATTTGCCTTGTGGATTCCAAACAATGGTGTCTTAGGTATACGGTTATATTGTCCTCGGGTTGTCTCAATGTGTGTCCTTTCTTCACCTCTTGGTTCACTGGGATTTGCTTAGTTCTCTCCAGGCTTAATTCATAGAATGACAATTTTATAGCGCGGTAGGTTTCAATCGTGTTTAGAGTCGACACACGAATCGATCCCTGTTGTCGGAGATCGCAATTCGTTGGAGGGGCATGATCTCCTACACCAGCCGGGAAGGCTGAATGGATGTGTTTCGATTATGGGTCAAATAACAAACACACCGGACAGCTATGACAAACATGTTTTATTATTATTATTAATGCATGTTTATACTTCTTAGTTTTTCTACGAGCAGTATGAAGATCCCCTGCCGGCTTGCTAGGCCAGTCGCAGGTTTAGGACAAAAATCTGACCATAGGGAGTCCATCCACTATGACGAGTCATAGCCCCGTTAGTCCATGACTTCGCGGTCATGGTTTCCCAGTCTACACCACGTGGAGGTGGGGCTGACTTGTGTAGTCTGCGGGTCATCGGCAGGCTACTAATTTTCACTTTTCACCGCTCCTGGGCGAGGCTAGCCGATCCTAACCCTGCTAGTGGAACACGATGAGATCACATGAGATGAGATGATTAGTGCATGTGTGTGGGTGTGCATGTGTGTGTGTGTGTGTGTATGTGTGCGCACACGTGTGTCTGTATGTGTGTGTAGAAGTCACAATGACATAGTGGTAAGTGTCATTGCCTGCCAAGACAGTTCAATCCCCAGCTGAGGCAAGTTTCCTGCTCCGACCTGCACTGCTGTGAGGTCGACTTAGCCAAAGAAAACAGTACCAAACAATGTTCTGAATACACCCTATATTTTGCTCATTGTATGAGGCGAAAAGGCACTACCTACTATCGCAGGTAGCTGGACAAGCCAGGTCGTTATGTCGTGCTCTAGTGAAGAATATGTGAGAACCTTACACTTCATATCTCAACGGCAGTATATGTCGTGGGACTATCTTGTGTGTGTGTGTGTGTGTGTGTGTGTGTGTGTGTGTGTGAGTGTGTGTGTGTGTGTGTGTGAGTGTGTGTGTGTGAGAGAGAGAGAGAGAGAGAGAGAGAGAGTTCGAATCCCAGTGAACCTATAACTTCCAATGTGTATATTACCATGGGAGGTCTCCGTGGCGACGTAGTCAAGGTAGTGGGTTCGTTCTCAAAGAGAGAGAAAGAGAGGGAGAGTGAGAAAGTGAATGAGAGAGAGAGACAGTGAAAGAGAGAGAGAATAAAAGAGAGAAGATATAGAAATAGAAAGAGAAGGAGGGAGAGAAAGCGAGAGAGAGAGAGAGAGAGGGGGGGGGAGAGAGAGAGAGAGAGGAATCGAGAGAGAAAGACAGAGAGAGGGGAAGAGAAAGAAAGAGGGAGAGAAAGATAGAGAGATGGGGGGGGGGGGGACCAGTGCGCCTACATCACTGATGTCAGAGATGACCAGAAAGTTCTTCTTATTCAAAAGACCAATGTCCACAGTCATTTAAACGTTATCTTTCTCTACTTGTCAGTCTATAGACAATTACCACGTTTATTTCCCTTGATGGCCCTCTACCCTTGACGTCCAAAACAACGAATGTGTTGCTTCATCCATCTCTGGATCAGTCTATGCTTGGGGTCTCTGTGGCGGAGGAGTCTACCCGCCTGCCTCGCGATACGAAGGACTTTGGCTCGTTTTCAGACACGGTCATTTGGTTCACGAATACTCTATCTGCGACCCCTGGGGATCGTCAATGGAACTAGGGGGTTCACGCAGGCAGGTCGCTCTGTGGAAAGAAGGACGAGTTACGTGGGATATCTAGCCTACTCCATGGCGATTGTTGCCGGTGGGTGTGGCTTTGGAGCAATGAACGCAGTTTCACAATCCCGCATCTAGGGTTCTTCTTCTGCGTTCATCCGTAGTTTTTTTTTTTTTTTTTTCCGGACGTGATTGCGTTGTGCCTGTTTACACCAGAGCTGTGTTCTTGCGTCGTTAGGCCGACACATCCGACTTCTGCAGGTATTTCCCGGCATCCGGGATTCGAAATCAGTTGCAGACGATTTTGAAGCAGACTGTCATGCTTTGATATTTCACAATATTATGAGCGTCGGCAATTTAGAAAGCAATGACAGACCACTGAAAATAAAATTTCCTAGAAAAGTCAGACATAACTGGGATTGAATGAGACGTCCTGTAAAGGACATGCAACTACCTTTGACGATTATTTCCCTAACTCATTCTATTGCCAATGTGTAATGGGTTATGATCTGCTGATAATATCTTAAATCGATGCCGGCAACATTACCTACCTATGCTGAAGCATGATCTCATTACACCCTAATATAATGATTCAACGGGCAAGACGGCGTTTACCTGCAAAGCGGTGTGGAACGTAATGAGCACGGCAAGGCGCGTATAGCACCCTGGTATTCCACTGCACCTGTATTCGTCTCCAGTCATCTTGACTTGTCTTGCCACTGGACTCAGGCGGACGCAGGCGAGAGAGTGAGGTCGACGAATTGCGCAACTTTAATCCAATTCATCATGGAAGTCATTCTTCATCCAACTTCATATATCATCGTGGATGAATTGAATGGTCATCATCATTCTTGATGGACAAACACCATTATACAGTAATGTGCCCCTGCCCTGGTGTGAGGATCTAGTATTGCAAACCAATCTGGTTTCTGAGCTAGGAGCAGGGAAGGGAAGCTCTGTAACCTGGTTCCCTTGATGAAGGTACCTTGGTACAGGGGTGGAAGAAAAGTGTACTTACGACCTTCACTTCGAAAGATGCAAGCTCTTTTCAGTGCTCAGACAACCTGAATGCTAATACATCGGTTTTAAGAGTTAATACTCAGTCTCCCCGAGGGGTCCTATTACAGCATCAGGATGTTACAGCCTGGGATCTCAGATAAGTAGCAAAGCATGTTTTCAAACTGTCATTTCGTCTTCATTGTTCTCACGTTTTCATCTTTTTATTCTTTTCATCACGTTCTCATTTAGTTTCTGTTGACTTCCACACACTGTTACATTCAATTAGTGAATTACGTGCCACTGTTCCCTCAAGCCGGTGGCTCAGTACAATTTCGATTTCGACTGTACAACTTACCTCTATCCCTTTCAACTTCAAAGATAAGTTATATCAGGGACCGTCTTTAGCTCAGTTTAATAATCCGGTGACTGAGTCAGCCACAAATAGCTGACCAAGGTTTTACCCACAAAGGACACTGATTTGAAGATGATTGTTGTCAAAAGAGGGAAATGGCTTTTTTTCTTCTTTTTTTCTTTTTTTTTTCTTTATTTCTTTTTGTTGTTTGTTTTTGTTTTCAGTACACCCGACTTCAACAAAGATTATTTTCGGATTTGCTTGCCCCAGCCTTTGACTGTCCCCAGGCCCTACAAGAGTTCAGGTTTGTGGATCGCTTCGTCTGGTATTTACTAGTGGTAAGAAAGCTTCTCGTGCTTTCTGTATTCTTATTTCAATGTGTGTATGTGTTCCTCCCTCTTTGTATATTCTGCTAACTACATGTGTGTATGGTTCCACTTTTTTTTTAAAACTGCTCGCTGTTAGCTGCTAATTAAAAATTATGTCCTAGTTCTTTGTTTAATGTGTCTGTAGTGGTTGCTACTTTAATGTTTCTGTACTAGTTGCTACTTCAATGTTTCTGTACTAGTTGCTACTTCAATGTTTCTGTATTAGTTGCTACTTTAATGTTTCTGTACTAGTTGCTACTTAAATGTTTCTGTATTAGTTGCTACTTTAATGTCTGTACTAGTTGCTACTTTAATGTCTGTACTGGTTGCTACTTTAATGTCTGTACTACTTGCTACATTAATGTTTCTGTACTAGTTGCTACTTCAATGTTTCTGTAGTGGTTGCTACTTTAATGTCTGTACTAGTTGCTACTTCAATGTTTCTGTACTAGTTGCTACTTTAATGTCTGTACTGGTTGCTACTTTAATGTCTGTACTGGTTGATACTTTAATGTCTGTACTAGTTGCTACTTCAATGTTTCTATACTAGTTGCTACTTCAATGTTTCTGTATTAGTTGCTACTTTAATGTCTGTACTAGTTGCTACTTCAATGTTTCTGTATTAGTTGCTACTTTAATGTCTGTACTAGTTGCTACTTTAATGTCTGTACTGGTTGCTACTTTAATGTCTGTACTGGTTGCTACTTCAATGTTTCTGTACTAGTTGCTACTTCAATGTTTCTGTATTAGTTGCTACTTTAATGTCTGTACTAGTTGCTACTTTAATGTCTGTACTAGTTGCTACTTCAATGATTCTATACTAGTTGCTACTTCAATGTTTCTGTATTAGTTGCTACTTTAATGTCTGTACTAGTTGCTACTTCAATGTTTCTGTATTAGTTGCTACTTTAATGTCTGTACTAGTTGCTACTTTAATGTCTGTACTGGTTGCTACTTTAATGTTTCTGTAGTGGTTGCTACTTCAATGTTTCTGTACTAGTTGCTACTTTAATGTCTGTACTAGTTGCTACTTTAATGTCTGTACTGGTTGCTACTTTAATGTTTCTGTACTAGTTGCTACTTCAATGTTTCTGTACTAGTTGCTACTTTAATGTCTGTACTAGTTGCTACTTCAATGTTTCTATACTAGTTGCTACTTCAATGTTTCTGTATTAGTTGCTACTTTAATGTCTGTACTAGTTGCTACTTCAATGTTTCTGTATTAGTTGCTACTTTAATGTCTGTACTAGTTGCTACTTTAACGTCTGTACTGGTTGCTACTTTAATGTTTCTGTAGTGGTTGCTACTTCAATGTTTCTGTACTAGTTGCTACTTTAATGTCTGTACTAGTTGCTACTTCAATGTTTCTTTACTAGTTGCTACTTTAATGTCTGTACTAGTTGCTACTTCAATGTTTCTGTACTAATTGCTACTTTAATGTCTGTACTGGTTGCCACTTTAATGGCTGTACTGGTTGCTACTTTAATGTCTGTACTGGTTGCTACTTTAATGTCTGTACTAGTTGCTACTTCAATGTTTCTGTACTAGTTGCTACTTCAAAGTTACTGTAATAGTTGCTACTTTACTATCTGTACTAGTTGCTACTTCAATGTTTCTGTACTAGATGCTACTTTAATGTCTGTACTAGTTGCTACTTTAATGTCTGTACTAGTTGCTGCTTCAATATTTCTGTACTAGTTGCTACTTTAATATTTCTGTACTAGTTGCTACTTTAATGTTTCTGTACTAGTTGCTACTTTAATGTCTGTACTAGTTGCTACTTTAATATGTCTGTACTAGTTGCTACTTTAATATTTCTGTACTAGTTGCTACTTTAATATTTCTGTACTATTTGCTACTTTAATGTTTCTGTACTAGTTACTACTTTAATGTCTGTACTAGTTGCTACTTTAATGTCTGTACTAGTTGCTACTTCAATGTTTCTATACTAGTTGCTACTTCAATGTTTCTGTATTAGTTGCTACTTTAATGTCTGTACTAGTTGCTACTTCAATGTTTCTGTATTAGTTGCTACTTTAATGTCTGTACTAGTTGCTACTTTAACGTCTGTACTGGTTGCTACTTTAATGTTTCTGTAGTGGTTGCTACTTCAATGTTTCTGTACTAGTTGCTACTTTAATGTCTGTACTAGTTGCTACTTCAATGTTTCTGTACTAGTTGCTACTTTAATGTCTGTACTAGTTGCTACTTCAATGTTTCTGTACTAATTGCTACTTTAATGTCTGTACTGGTTGCCACTTTAATGTCTGTACTGGTTGCCACTTTAATGGCTGTACTGGTTGCTACTTTAATGTCTGTACTGGTTGCTACTTTAATGTCTGTACTAATTGCTACTTCAATGTTTCTGTACTAGTTGCTACTTCAAAGTTACTGTAATAGTTGCTACTTTAATATCTGTACTAGTTGCTACTTCAATGTTTCTGTACTAGATGCTACTTTAATGTCTGTACTAGTTGCTACTTTAATGTCTGTACTAGTTGCTGCTTCAATATTTCTGTACTAGTTGCTACTTTAATATTTCTGTACTAGTTGCTACTTTAATGTTTCTGTACTAGTTGCTACTTTAATGTCTGTACTAGTTGCTACTTTAATATGTCTGTACTAGTTGCTACTTTAATATTTCTGTACTAGTTGCTACTTTAATATTTCTGTACTAGTTGCTACTTTAATGTTTCTGTACTAGTTACTACTTTAATGTCTGTACTAGTTGCTACTTTAATGTCTGTACTAGTTGCTACTTCAATGTTTCTGTACTAGTTGCTACTTCAATGTTTCTGTACTGGTTGCTACTTCAATGTTTCCGTACTAGTTGCTACTTCAATGTTTCTGTACTAGTTGCTACTTCAATGTTTCTGTACTAGTTGCTACTTCAATGTTTCTGTATTAGTTGCTACTTTAATGTCTGTACTAGTTTCTACTTTAATGTCTGTACTGGTTGCTACTTTAATGTTTCTGTATTAGTTGCTACTTTAATGTCTGTACTAGTTGCTACTTTAATGTCTGTACTGGTTGCTACTTTAATGTTTCTGTATTAGTTGCTACTTTAATGTCTGTACTAGTTGCTACTTTAATGTCTGTACTGGTTTACTTTAATGTTTCTGTATTAGTTGCTACTTTAATGTCTGTACTAGTTGCTACTTCAATGTTTCTGTATTAGTTGCTACTTTAATGTCTGTACTCGTTGCTACATTAATGTCTGCACTAGTTGCTACTTTAATGTTTCTGTACTAGTTGCTACTTTAATGTCTGTACAAGTTGCTGCTTCAATATTTCTGTACTAGTGGCTACTTTAATGTTTCTGTACTAGTTGCTACATTTATGTTTCTGTACTAGTTTCTGCTTTAATGTTTCTGTACGCGTTGCTACTTTAATGTCTCTGTACTAGTTGCTACTTTAATGTTCCTGTACTACTTGCTACTTTAATGTCTGTACTAGTTGCTACATTAATGTGTCTGTACCAGTTGCTACTTTAATGTTTCTGTACTAGCTGCTAATTTAATGTTTCTGTCCTTGTTGCTACTTTAATGTTTCTGTGCTAGTTGATTCACGTTAATGTTTCTATTTTAGTTTCTACTTTAATGTTTCTGTATTCTTCTTCTTCTGCTGCGTTCATCCGGAGTTTTTTTTCCGGACATGGTTGCGTTGTGTCTGTTTGCAGCAGAGCTGCGTACTTGCGCCGTTAGACCGACACATCCGATTTCTGCGGGCATTTGTTGATCGGGTTAACCTTCTCGGTTGTTTCTGTATTAGTTGCTACTTTAATGTTTTTGTACTAATTGCTAATTTTGTATTTTTGTCCTAGTTTTTACTTGAATATGACTTTACTGTTTGTTACTTTAATTTCTCCAGTTGCCGATTGTTATTATTGTACCTCCTTCTGACCAGAACACGTTTAAAGTAACAATTATCTCAGATAGCTATGTTGCCCCATCTGTCATGCTGTGTTAATATTTTCTCTCTTTCATCAGTATCCATTCACTACTTTAAGTTCACCTCCACCAGAAAAGATGTTTATTGAATGTTATAGCACCGCTGGTTATAGAACTTTAAATAATAATTATTTAGATCTAGAAAACTTGCCGGTCTCCCTGGCCGAAGGGTTAGCAGCTTTCTCCGTAACCCCGAATACTCTCGTGGTTGACGTGAGCGCACGAGAATTGGAAGCGGTTCGAGTCGCGCCAGTGACTTATGAGAGTATGGAGCCGGTCGCTCAGAAAGTCGTGGCGTGCTGATGAGCGTAATCTAGCCTAGGAATCAACATACAGCTGAAAGATGCTGATGTTGACCGCAATATCCTGAAACAGGGTGGAAACGCGAAAAAAAAAAAAATACTTACGAAGCAGCGGAAGCAGAAATGTGTAGGGCATTTGTAATAAAGAAATAATAAACGTGTAGAGTTATCGTTCAGAAAAAAAGGCAAACTTCTTTAGTAAAGTTGCATAGAAAATCGACCCGGAGTTGATAGCAACGTCCTGCAAACGACATGAAGCATTTTAAAAAGTAACTAAATGTCAGAGAAATATGAAATGTCAAAGAAATATAAAATGTCCCAGAAATATAAAATGTCAGAGAAATATAAAATTCCACAGAACTATAAAATGTCAGAGAATTATAAAATGATTGATATTCAAGAAATAACTGTTGAATTTATTGTGATATGTGAACTAAGACATCCTGCTGGTCCGGCGGCCATGGTTTCTAGTCCGTGTCATGGCGGAACTGACCACTCCCAGGTCATCTCAGTCTCAAATGGGAACCAGTAAATGTTTTGGGAAGTAAAGACGGTCGGCGTGAGACTGTCCGCACATCCACCGAGGATCGGTTGGTGTTCTATAAAGATGGTCTTTGTGAGACTGTCCGCACATCCACCGAGGATCGGTTGGTGTTCTATAAAGATGGTGTTTGTGAGACTGTCCGCACATCCACCGAGGATCGGTTGGTGTTCTATAAAGATGGTCTTTGTGAGACTGTCCGCACATCCACCGAGGATCGGTTGGTGTTCTATAAAGATGGTGTTTGTGAGACTGTCCGCACATCCACCGAGGGTCGGTTGGTGTTCTATAAAGACGGTCGGTGTTAGACTGTCCGCACATCCACAGAGGGTCGGTTGGTGCTCTATAAAATTTATGTCTAGCACTTGCTCCGTGGTGAAGGCGTTACGGGCGCAGTTCGTGATCCCTCATGCCGCTTTCAAAACACAGCTGTGGGTGATTTGGCAGCAGACAGCCTTACATTGTTGTTGTTGTTTTTCTTTCTTGTCTTTTTATTTAAAAATGAAATGGCATGGATGCCGGTAATTCAGAAAGCAATGGCAAACTTCGAAATGTAAACTTGCAGAGGAATCACGAACAGCCCAAAATAATTATAAAAAAAAATGCTGGGGTTGACTGCTACGTCTTGTAAATGATATGCAACTAACTTTTTTTAGCACCATATGCCCAGTAAGCCCAAGGCTTGGAAAAGGTCCCTTTTGACAACAGCTGGGATAGAAATAGGTAAAGTAACAACTATCAGCCGGCTTCGTGGCTTAAAGGTTATGACTTTTCTCCGTAATCTCGTATACTCTCGTCGGTGACGTGATGACGGTGAGAATCAGCAGTGGTTCGAATCGCATCGGTAACTTACGGGGTATGTGAGCCGGCCGCTCAGAAAGCAATGGAAAACTACTGAGAGTAATCTTGCCAAGAGATCAACATACAGCTGAAAGATGCTGGTGTTGACAGCGATGTCCTGTAAAGGATATGCTTAAAAAAAACAAAAAACTATCACCTGGTGATAGAATTAGATAAAGTAACAACTATCAGCTGGGGATAAAAATGGGTAAAGTAACAACTATCACCTGGGGATAGAAATAGGTAAAGTAACAACTATCAGCTGGGGATTGAAATAGGTAAAATAACAACTATCAGCTGGGGATAGAAATAAATAAAGTAGCAACTATCAGGTCTTATCAGGTCAGAACATTGCCGGTCTACCTGGCCTAGAGGTTAACGTCTTTCTCCGTAATCCCGTATATTCTCGTGAGTTACGTAACCTGTGCGAGAATCGGTAGCGGTTCTCGCCGCGTTGGTAACTTACGAGGTATGTGAGCTGGCCGCTCAGAAAGCAATGGCAAACTACTGAGCGTAATCTTGCCTAGTACATCAACAGTAGCTGAAAATGCTGATGTTGACTGCAACGTCCTGTAAGGGATATGCAAAAAAAAAAAAAAAAAAAAACAACTATCAAGCTGGGACAGAAATAGGTAAAGCTAACAACTATCAAGGACAGAAAGATATACTACACATTTAAAGACTTGAATAAGTTAATGTAGTGAGTTTTATCATGTCATTGCCCCATTTCACTAATAGCGACCAAACGCCAGGCAGGCTTCTGTTACTGTCCTGCCGGTACACATAGTCTATTGCCAGCATTGCCGGCCACAAACTGCACTCAACTATAGACCGCGCAAACAGTTACCTTCAAACGTATCAAATAAATTCAAGCGCCATCAGCGAGATCAGTGCTGAAATTCATCCTCTACCGATCTCATTCTCGTCTGTGTCAATTAGCCGGATGAAAGATTCCCCTCTATACTCGATGCGCCTCCCAGAGGGATCAGAATACACCAGTCGTGGGACCTAGGTAGCCCCGCCCTCTGCTATTATGTACCCTGCCCGTAAACTACCCAGTTCGACCTGGGCTAATCTTATCCCATTTGTTTCTGCCACTGGGCGGGGCCAGCTGGAGAGTGACGTTAAGGGGAGTGAACAAATTGGGACGATCACCAGGTTCTGCTGCTAGGATTGTTGCCCCCTGTCACAGCCTCCTCTTCTCACCCCTCTCTTTCTGTTGTTTTATTCGGATGGCATCAGAGAGTGGCAGGGAACAAACGAGGCGGCCGGCGGCAGGCATAATAATTACTGAAGCGACACTATTGGCCTGTCAGGGTGGATGAGGCGGAAGAGATGAAGAGATCGTTTAGTCGGCAGCGAAATGTAAACACACTCACCCGGATACTTCCAGCCGTAAGAAGCTCTATCAGTGCCGAATGCCCGGGCCACACGGTCGCTGTAACGACGAGCAGATGAATGAAGCACACTTTGACAACTGTCCTCATCAAGTCTAAGTTTCAACGGTTTATCTAACGCGACCCACTTGTATTTATCCCGAGGTCGGTGCGATCATGTCGGAAACACGCTGAAACTAACAAAATTATCGTGTTATCGTTCGCTTTGGTGCTTTCTGAAATAACTTTTCCCAGCGCCGTTCTAATTTTAAGTACTTGAATCAGCAACGGACAGAATATTCACAAGATAGGAGAAGTAGCCAAGTATTGTTCCCTGGATTAAATATTGCAGTTCACAGTTCAGGTAAGAGGAGATACCCGCTTTCTGTTTGTTTGCTAATTAACTTCGTTGCTGTCTTTACCTGTAATGATTTTTGTACAAATAATGTAATTTGTTGTCAAAGCAGAATAAATGTAACTTCGATTAGCCATCAACGGCTAATATATATATACGTCCATAGCACAGTGTGCATATGTCTTAACAAATGCACGTATTTACATTTTATCACATATGTAAACCTACATATGAAAATTAATTTAAATTCTGGGGTTGTATATCTGTGTAATCAAAACCGCATTCTTGCTTGCTATTGTTTGTTTATTCTATTTTCCCGGCGGTAAGAGGCTAGTAATTTGAGCAATTCCAATCTAGAATACGAAATTTGGCTTGCATAATTTGCTTCAAAACAAAAATAATATAACATTTAAATGCTGTGTAGTTCACAAATCCACAACAGCTGCTAGACATTATAGTAATAGAGAATGCAAGAAACATGACACTTTACTTAAACTTCAATGAAAACGGCAACAATGGTTATAGTACAGAATAGATAAACCCAAATGTGGTATAATAAATTAAGGAAAAGTGCGTAACTAAGTCAATGAATGTATATTTATGGGGGGAAAGCATATTAGATGGAAGGTGCGTACTAGAGTTTAAGAGTATAATATACCAAGTAATAGCTGGATTTCACAAGATGACACGTTTTCTATGTAATAAATTATTCTCCCTGAATTCAGAAGATAAGTTTCAAATGTAATTAATTATTCTCACTGAATGTTCATAAGATGACAAGTTTTCTATATAAAAAATTACTTTCACTGAATGTCAGGAAGAGAATATATTGAGCCTGTTTTGATGTACAGCAATAAATCTTGAAATGTCAACAAAGTAGGAAGAAATTGAAGGCAACGAAAATGTGCTTTCTGAGATGGAAGTTACGAATACCTTGGACTTCTAGAGGTAGCTAATGAAAATATATAATAATTCGCATCAATACAAGAAGCGACAAACTGTGCTCGTCTGTAATGTAACGAGAAGGGAGACATTAGAAATCATTGTGACGACTGGAAAGATTAGCGGTAATAGAGACAGAGGAGGACGGAGGGAAATGTATATGGTATAATACAATGGCATAGTGGAGAATAATCAATAGAGTTGATGCAAGACAAAAGGGATCCATTTCTGTGGAGACACATGAACTCCACTCTTTGGCAGGACACATAATGGCGACGATGATCATGATTTTTCATATGTTACTCTAACACCAACCAACATACACTCTACATATAATTCATATGTTGCTCATATAACTTTAACTAACATATACGCGTGCGTATGTTGCTTCGTTAGATAGTGTAAAGCATTGTTACATGTAATCAATTTACAACTTGAATAACGCTAAGCAACATTATATGCTACACATCATGCATTTGTCGCTTCATTTGACAGTATAAAGCAATGTTACTAAGAATTAATTTACAACTGCGAGAGATTCGAAATAAAGACGTTGAACTGTTAATAATTATATGTATTTCTGGACGTTTACGGCAGACTCCAACATTCCAAACAACTGTTTCATAAAACATCCACAAACAAGCAGACATTATAAAGGGACATTTATTTAAACTCTGAAACTACATACTTGTGTCCCCATATTTCGTGAATGTTTTTGTGGTCTGTTATTTCTCATTTGGTTTTTCGCCCCCTAAACTTCATTGATGTTGTGTGTGACTATACAAGAGATATGTTGACAAGTGTTGTCACGCAACAATTTTTCCCTGGCATTTCACAGATGTGAAAGTAAGATCTTCAACAAATGAAATTAACACACATATGCATCTTTGAATATAAGTGTTACAAAATAGTATTACTGTTTTATTGCGTAAAAAAGAAAACAAGCTGGATATTTCTAATAAGAACTCAATACTGAACAAGACGAAGCCATTATCCCTTTTTGGACAACAATCACCTTCAAATTAATATCCTATTTGTGGATGACTTGGTCACAGGATTATAAATCTGAGCCAGGCGATTGACCCTAATACTTCTCTTCTGAGGTTGAACGGGGTAGGGGCAATGATATAATGGAAAAAAACCAAACAGGTAATTATGAGAACTAAAATTGAGGGCATTGAAACTATTTTAAGCATGTAAAAAGACATTAATTTCTAGAAAAGATAATTATGAAGGAAGAGATACACTGGAAGCGAAGAAGGAAGAGGAAGACCACGGCGTAGATGGATTGATAGATAATTTACACATGACAGCAGTATTGTCAGGACATCTGGCTTGTGATAGAAACACATTTTGAAAGGCTTTTAATGAAAAAAAAGGGGGGGGGGGGGGGGGAATTGTGCACAAAACAAGCCATAGATGATGATGGTGATGACCTTTTACCAAAAGGTGATTCGTTTAGTCCTAGCAAAAGTGAGTCAACATTCCCTGTATAAACAAATACAACATCAAAATACTTTTGTACCCACGTAAGGATAACTATCCCTTAAGCTTAACTTCTGTATACAACAAATACAACATCAAAATACTGTTGTACCCACGTAAGGATAACTATCCCTTAAGCTTAACTTTTGTATACAACAAATACAACATCAAAATACTTTTGTACCCACGTAAGGATAACTATCCCTTAAGCTTAACTTCTGTATACAACAAATACAACATCAAAATACTTTTGTACCCACGTAAGGATAACTTTCCCTTAAGCTTAACTTCTGTATACACAGAGGAAGAGACAGAAAAATCACAGACAAAAACTGCCACAACTCTCAGGTAATTTAAGAATCAAGTGAAAGGTTTAACGTGGCCTCACCATCTCATGGCCTCTCCGCGCCTCTATTCCCCATCCATGGCAGATTCTCACATTTGATACATTTGCTAATACAATTTATTATTTCGATGACCTTAGAATGTCGATTGTGCGTCCCGAACTATAGCTGGCGCGATTGGTGTAATGTTGAAGACGTTACGCTGACAATTACATGAGCGCAGTCGGATGAATGTTTGAAGCCAGGACTCGTCGTTCACTACGGGAGGGAAAGTCTGCTCCACAATTGCTCAGTGCACTAAAACATGTGACGATCTTAACGCTTCATATACCCGCAGCAGGTGTTCTACTAGGGCTTGTTGTTGTTGTTGTTGTTGTTGTTTTTTCATCTTGTTGTTCTGTAATGTTCGTCATGAAACGTAGAAACTTCAGTATATTCTAGAAAAAAGAAAAGAAAGAAAACTCGTCTTGTTCTGTAATGTTCGCTATGAAACGTAGAAACTTGAGTATATTCTAAAAGAAAAATACAATTCGTCTTGTTCTGGAAACGTAGAAACTTGACTATATTATATTTAAAAAAAAAAAAAAAACCAACCCGAGTCGAGAAAACAACTTCTGAATGAATACTTCACAAAGACAGTGTCACTGATTTTAGATTATCAGTGGCATGTATATTGTGCTATAACATTCTACTAATATTGGTCATCCTGTGACCATGATAGTTTGGGAAGGAATAATAATTTCTGTAAACATTAAACCTAGGTTGTTGAAGGAAATGACAATAAGGAAGACAAGTTAGTTTGACCATATTAAACAACGTAAAAAACTACACGCGGCCATAAGGTAAAGAAACTAAAAGTGCTCCTTATACATCACCTGAGGCGAATTGGGCATTCATTCATATAGGTAAAGTAAGCTGGCCCGTGGCGAAGAGGTTACGGGGGCAGTTAGTAATCCCGCATACCGCGTTCGAATAAACAGCGGTTTGGCGGCAGACCGCCTTGTGTTGGTTTTTATAAAATGGCATAAGTGCCGGTCGCTCAGAAAGCAATGTCAAACTCCATCTATCATGTGCCATGCCGGTAAGCGTGGGCGGTCATGACTCATGAATGGCAAACTACTGAACGTAGACTTGTCAAGAAATCACAAACAGCCAAAACATGCTGGTGTTGACTGCGACGTCCTGTAAAGGATGTGCAGCTAACCTTTTAACCATGTGCCCAATGCGGATTAAGGATAGAAAGGGGGCCCTTACTTTACTTAACAAACCATTGACGTTTTCTACAGCATATCCATTAACTCAATTATTTCACCCACTATCTCACAAGAGCCGGTCTCCCTGATCAAGGGGTTACACGATTTTCTCCATAATCCCGTATACTCTCGTGAGTTACGTGACGTTGCATGAAGATTGGTAGCGGTTCCCTCCTCGTCGGTAACTTACGGGATATGTGAGCCGGTCGCTCAGAAAGCAATGGCAAACTACTGAGCGAATTTCGCCAAGAAATCAACAATCAGCAGAAATATGCTGATGTTGACAGCGATGTCTTGTAAAGGATATGCAGGGGGGGGGGGGGGGGGGGGGGGGTAAATGTCATAAGAATTCTTTCTTCTTCCTGGAAAATATGTCGGTAAAATGACCCAACTTTCCACTACGTATCACCATTATCCAGTGCCTTGTCTGCTGGAGTGGGCGATTATGCTTCTCCACAAATTACAATCATCAGCGGCATGGAGCAATTCGAGTGTTGATTCCCTTTCCGTGCCATCACACAAGACTGTCAAGAATTTTCTCACGCTGTTTAGCCTCTATCTCTCTTTCCACAGATCTTTCCTGTTGTCACTACGTGTTCCAGATTTTGTCTTCTCTGATGTTTCTTTCTGTGCGTGTGTAACGCATTAATTATTAACATCCGCTCTGGAAAACCGGATTTCTTCTCGCAAATTGTATAGATCAAATTTAAGGAGACGCTTTTTATAGATAATTTATACAGAGACAGAACCGCAACTGAAACTCTAGCTGTGGTTAAATACATAAACTTTCAGGACATTAACAAACTGGAAACAATATTCTAAAACTATTTGTTTATTGTATTGTTAGTACACACTTTCTGTTGTGAACTCCTCTATAAGCATTCCCTGGCATTACTAGCTGACACTTATTAACCCAAAATGTGAGCAGTGATAATGGCAATATGAAGTTGGAACAGTCAGTATTTCATTTCAGATAATGTTTTTGGCTCTTTTCATTCTTATCATGGCAGCATTACAGCACGGCGCATGCTGTTTATAGGAAAAATAGTCACCGAATTATGTTTATTTTTTTTATATATCAATGTTCTTAATAATTCATAATTAATTATATATATGTTTTGTTATTTATGTTGTATAAATTTGTCGCTCTATCTGTATTGTTTGCTGATGTTGATGTCTTGGCAAGTTATACGTTCAGTAGTTTGCCATTGCTTTCTGAAGGACCGGCACCCAGACCATTTGCATAAAAAAAAAACAGCAAGACGCAGTCTGCTGCCAAATCGCGCGTAGTTATGTTACAAACGAGAGCATACGGTATCACGAACTGCGCCACTAAAACCTTCGCCATGGAGACAGGTATATATATATATATATATATATATATATATATATATATATATATATATATATATATATATATATATATATGTGTGTGTGTGTGTGTGTGTGTGTGTGTGTGTGCGCGCGCGTATTAAAACATGTTAGCTGAATATACATTGCAGAAATTTGCATTTGACTCCAGCATTTATTGGGTGATTGAAATTTACTAAGCAATTTTAGTTCCGTAGTTTGCCATTGATTTCTGAACTGTCGACACCTCATACAATCGAAAACAGCGCAAAGCTGTCTGCTTCTAAATCACCCTCTGCTGATTCTGAACCCATGTCTGGGTAAGACAGAGAATTGTGTAAAGTCGTTTCACTACTTCCCCCTAAGCCACAGACGCTGGTTGTGTAGGCATTGCCATTAGTTCACACATAAATCAGACACCTTGTGGTCACATGTACGGATTGATCAGTGTAAACAGATCGATTAGGACAAACATGTGTGTGTGTGTGTGTGTGTGTGTGTGTGTGTCGCGTTCGTGTGTGCAAACGTGCATGCCTGAGTGTGTACATGCGTATCTATATGTTTGTGAATGATAACAGAGACATCAGCGAGGAATGGATGAGATGAATTGTAATGGGGATCGTGGTTTACACCATTAATTCCTATGTTGGAGAGCCACGGCAGTTCAGTGGCTAGCAGGTTTGCCCGGTGGCCATGTGTTCGGATCCCCGTGGAGACGGTTTCTTTTTAAATGGATCTGGTCTCCGAGGTCGACGCAGCCCATAATAGGGACAAGGAAATGCCTGGGGAAGTCACTGGGGCCAGCGGGATATTGATCACATCACACATTGTGTGCCGTTGGGTCTACAACAATACATGACTAGCACCATATACCCTACACACCTCCGGGCGTGGAAGGGAGTCCTTTACTTAACTTCGTAATAATGTGTCACATGGCACGCGCTCTAACGGGTCGCATTAGAAGTACATAGCTGTGTGAACCCAAGAACATTAAATACTTGGGTGCACTGTTTGTGCATACGAAGCACAATACATTGGATGTTGACAAGCGTAATAGTAGTAGTAATCGTTGTAGTTGTTGCTGTAGTGGTAATAGTAGTAGTAGTAGTAGTAGTAGTAGTAGTAGTAGTAGTAGTAGTAGTAGTAGTAGTAGTAGTAGTAGTAGTAGTAGTGGTAGTAGTAGTGGTAGTAGTAGTAGTAATAGTTGTAATAGTAGTAATAGTAGTAGTAATAGTAGTAGTAGTAGTAGTAGTAGTAGTAGTAGTAGTAGTAGTAGTAGTAGTAGTAGTAGTAATAGCATCAGCTGCAACAGCAGCATTATCAGTAGTAGTAGTAGTTGTTGTTGATGCAATATTATTATCAATAGTAGTAACAACACTAGTAGTCGTCGTAGTGGTAGTAGTAGCAACCGTAACAATGGCGGTGGTAGTCATTGTAGTAGTAGTTTCTGCAAACCCTGTCTGTGAATGCAGTTTTCATATTACAACGGCCAGACATCAGACATCAATACCACATAAACTGATGCACAAACGAACAGTATAGCCCACACTCGCGCATACCTCTCTATTCTCCTTATCCGTCCCATAGAACTGCCAGGTGTGTGAGCTAGTACCTCACTGAATTGGTCTGGAAAATAATATACACGTTTGTACTGAAGCATATCAAGTACACGTACAGATATCATACTTTGCCTTCGATACTAAGGTAGGGATGTGAAGAAGTTCTACTCCCTCACATATACTTGGTCACTGTATATTGAGGTGGGGTGATCACACCCTGTCTTCATCATCTTCCCTTCCCAAATTTCTGACAATTATCCAGTTACGGGTTACGAAACTCATCACCATCCGGTGGCTTGTTCTGTGCAGAGCTTTCATTCTATAATCTTTAGAAAATCTTCTCTATCATTGTTCCATAGAAGCCTGGGAGATGTGGTTTTATAGAAGTGTGCTGACAGTTAATTAATTCATTCAGTAGCATGTCCTTTGCAGAACCTCGCTCCCATAACAACCTTCGGGAAAGCCTCTCGATCATAAGCAAGATGTCCGGCGTCCGATAAACCCATCTGGAGATCATCCGCCACATCTTGCACCCATCTTCTCTTTGGCGTTTCTCTTCCTCTCTTCCCAGGCATATGTTTTTCCCGCATATGTTTACAGGGCATTGCAGTCAACACCAGCATGTTTCAGCTGCTGTTGATGTCTTGGCAAGTTTTACGTTCAGTAGTTTGCCATTGCTTTCTAAACGACCGGCTAACATACCTCCGTAAATAACCAACGCGACGCGATCCACTGCCGAATCTCTCGCAGCTGTGTTTCGTACGAGAGTATACGTAATTACTGACAACGTCCTTAACACCTACGTCAGGGAGATCGGTCCAGGCATATGCCCCTCCATTATTGTTCTCTCCAAACTTTCGTGGCGTTTCAAGTGACCAAAATATTTCAATGCTCTTTGGTTTATTTATTTAATTCATTGGAAAGCCAAAATGAGCAGTCTGGACATTTTAAGGAAAGCTAAGTTGCAAGTACAACTTAATCACAAACATCAGAAAGAGGCAGTCATATTTTTTGGCCACATTATGAGAAGACAAAAACTGGAACATGTGACAATCGCAAAGATTCGTGGAAAGAGATAGAGGAAGACAGCGTGGGAACAATTCTTGACAGTGTTATACCATGGCATGGAAGGGAGCTAACACGCGAATTGATCCATGCCGTCGGAGAGAATTGTAGAGAAGATAATCATGATTAGTCAGATGTCCTGTCTGTGTTACTGTCATGTGTACATCATTTATCATATTGTGACTCCATACACCACCTGGTCTTCTTCTCCGCTTTCCTGGTGCTCCTCCCTCCATAATGATCTGTTCCAGACATTGGTGACTCATTTTTAAAAGCTTGCATATCCTTTACAGGATATCAAATTCAACCCCGTAATTATTTGCTGTTTGCGATTTCATGTCAAATTTATGTTCAGTCGTTTTGCTATTGCTTTCTGAGCGGCCGGCGCTAATACCGTTGCTATGAAAGCCATCGCAAGGCGGTCTGCTTCCATATATCCCACAGCTGTGTTTCAAACGCGGTATGCGGTATTACGAATTTCGTCCGTAACTCCTTCGCACAGCGCCGGCTGATAACTTTTTACATACCAAAAATATTTCATTTCAGTTCTCCAATACTGACTTCTCCAATACTGAGATCTCCAATACTGAAATCTCCAATGCTGAGATCTCCAATACTGACATCTCCAATACTGAGTTCTCCAATACTGAATTCTCCAATACTGAATTCTCCAATACTGAATTCTCCAATACTGAGATCTCCAATACTGAAATCTCCAATACTGAGATCTCCAATACTGACATCTCCAATACTGAGATCTCCAATACTGAGTTCCCCAATACTGAGTTCTCCAGTACTGACATCTCCAATACTGAGATCTCCAATACTGAGTTCTCCAATACTGACATCTCCAATACTTAGATCTACAATACTGAGATCTCCAATACTGAGTTCTCCAATACTGACATCTCCAATACTGAGATCTCCAATACTGAGATCTCCAATACTGAGTTCTCCACTACTGAAATCTCCAATACTGAGATCCCCAATACTGAGATCTCCAATACTGACATCTCCAATACTGAGATCTCCAATACTGAGTTCTTCCAATACTGAGTTCTCCAATACTGAGATCTCCAATACTGGCTTCACCAATACTGAATTCTCCAATACTGAGATCTCCAATACTGAGATCTCCAATACTGACTTCACCAATACTGAATTCTCCAATACTGGGATCTCCAATACTGAAATCTCCAATACTGAGATCCCCAATACTGAGATCTCCAATACTGACATCTCCAATACTGAGATCTCCAATACTGAGTTCTCCAATACTGAAATCTCCAATACTGAGATCCCCAATACTGAGATCTCCAATACTGAGATCTCCAATACTGAGTTCTCCAATACTGACATCTCCAATACTGTGATCTCCAATACTGAGTTCTCCAATACTGACTTAACCAATACTGAATTCTCCAATACTGAGATCTCCAATACTGACTTCACCAATACTGAATTCTCCAATACTGGGATCTCCAAAACTGGGATCTCCAATACTGAGATCTCCAATACTGACTTCTCCAACACTGGGATCTCCAATACTGGGATCTCCAATACTGGGATCTCCAATACTGAGATCTCCAATACTGAGATCTCCAATACTTGGATCTCCAATACTGAGATCTCCAATACTGAATTCTCCAATACTTGGATCTCCAATAGTGACTTCACCAATACTGAATTCTCCAATACTGAGATCTCCAATACTGAGATCTCCAACACTGGGATCTCCACTACTGAGATCTCCAATACTGGGATCTCTAATACTGACATCTCCAATACTGGGATCTCTAATACTGCGATCTCCAATACTGGGATCTCCAATACTGGGATCTCCAATACTGAGTTCTCCAATACTGGGATCTCTAATACTGGGATCTCCAACACTGACATCTCCAATACTGGGATCTCTAATACTGGGATCTCCAATACTGGGATCTCCAATACTGGGATATCCAATACTGAGTTCTCCAATACTGGGATCTCCAATACTGACATCTCCAATACTGGGATCTCTAATACTGGGATCTCCAATACTGGGATCTCCAATACTGGGATCTCCAATACTGAGTTCTCCAATACTGGGATCTCTAATACTGGGATCTCCAACACTGACATCTCCAATACTGGGATCTCTAATACTGGGATCTCCAATACTCGGATCTCCAATACTGGGATATCCAATACTGAGTTCTCCAATACTGGGATCTCCAATACTGAGATCTCCAATACTGGGATCTCTAATACTGGGATCTCCAATACTGAGATCTTCAATAAAGTTTTTAGTGCACTGAGCGACGATGGCCATGCCCAGTCTTCCCGAACCTTTGTCCGACTGCATTCATGCAATTGTCAGCGGGCGCGCGCACGCACACGCACACACACACACACACACACACACACACACACTCAAACACACATATATCTAGAGAGAATGGGAGTAGAGGTGGAAGAGACGGAGAGACGTGTGGGAGAGTAGAGTCAGAGATAAATAGAGTGGGAGGGTTCCAATAAATTGTAACAGGACACACTTTTCATAAATTCTCTCCAGGTACATTTAATACCTTTGTGACATTCCCGGCGTACTCCGATCTACTCACCGGAAGTACACTGATTCTCATGATCCCCAGGTCAAATGTTTCAGGGTATACAGTTTTGCACACGTCAATTTTGTTTTTTATTTTTGCTGCAATGGGGCAAATAAACAGAACCTGTATACGGTAGAGCGACCACGTACGTCTATTGTCTGGGAAGTCCGTGGGTCGATTCTCAGATACTCGGACCAAATGTTTAAGGATGTACAGTTTTGAACACGTCAATTGTATTTTCTGCAATGGGACAAATAGAAAAAAACGTTGGTTGCATATCCTTCACAGGACGTCGCAGTGAACCCCGTCATCTTTTATATGTTTGTGATTTCTTGACAAGTTTATGTTCAGTAGTTTACCAGTGCTTTCTGAATCGCCTGCACTCATACCATTGTATGACATACAACGCCATAGCGATCTGCTTCCAAATCGCCCGCAGCTGTTTTTCCAACTCGGTATGCGGGATTGCGAATGGCATTCGTAACCCATTCATTCCCAATCAGATGTCTTATTTGTCGCAGATGTCTTATTTGTATTTTATTTTGTTAAATAGAGGACCTAGATGTCTTCATGAGTGCTCCAGTTTCCTCTCATGGGTCACATTATAAGAAATATACATCACAACACACACACACACACACACACACATACACACACACACACATATATATATATGTGTGTGTGTGTGATTCTGTAAATTTGAAAACTACTAGAAATAGTCCGTCTATTGTTGCTGCTATATAGTTTAAATCGCTAGTCGATGTCATTTATCCATGTATATCCCAGTTGGTAAAGCATTTGACGCTACATTTATGATACCCTTGCTGTTATGAGTATTAGCATCACCACAACCATAATCAACATCACTTCATTATCAACATCATCTATAACATTATTATTCTTCAATTTAATATTTATGTGTGTGTGTATTTACCAACGAATAATTATTGGAACTGCTATTATTTCATTTGCAACGAGAAAAAGAGTGTTGAAGTGCTATATAGAACATGTACTTTTGTATGGATGTGAAGCGTGGACAATGAGCAGTCAAGCTGAAAAAACATCTGATGGCTGTGGAAATGTGGTTTCTGAGGAAAATGCATAGAATACCATGGACAGATAGAAAAACCAGTGACCAAGTACTACAAGAAACAAATTAAAATCGTAAACTGATTAGAGAAATTAGACGTAGACAGTCACGTTTTGGACACGTTATGAGAAGAAATAAATTGGAGAACTTGGTGACAACTGGCAAGATTGCGGGAAAAAGAACAAGGGGAAGGCAGAGAAGTAAATACCTAGATGGCTTGGCCACGTGGTATAGTCGAGACAAATCACAGAGCTGATCAACGAATCTGGTCATCGTGTAAGATGGCAAAACATGACGCCCACGCTTATCGGCACGGCACATGATGATGGTGATGATTGTTTCTTCTGCTTCCTCTTCTTCTCCGCACCTGCCCCCTCTTTCCCCTTCTATTACTATTATTGTGATATTATTATTATTATTATTATTATTATTTTTAATGTTTACCTTGCACTTACAATTGGTCTTACCATTTTCTGTTATTCACTGGCGCCTTGTCGTCTTGACAGACGATAGTTCGTTACATTCTGCTTAAAAAAAGGCATAATAACTACAACTCATGGCGGTAAGACCAGGGATGGGGTTATACCTCTCCATAGCACAAAGCCTGAGCTGAATATAGAGACTATGTGTTGCCCAAGCAGCATGATCCCTTTCTCGGCCTACCTAGTTTACTCCAGAGGAAAGGTAAAACCATTACATACGGAACAAGACAAGCTGCAGAAGCTGCCGGATCAGTAAAGCAATGCTCTAACTGTCCGCCTGTCGGAGCTTCGATCCTAGACCAGTTGCCAACCAAGGCTTAGGGCCTGGTTTGCCCTGCCATGACATTTAGTCGTTAGATTGCATGTCCACGCACTAGGACAAGGCTTGCACCCTCCCAATTGCGCTTCCTATTATTACTGTTTATCTTGCCTATTGTTGCCATATAATTCATTCTGTTATTGACAATATTGCTGCAACTTTAATTTAACTATACTTTTACTGTTATTTGTAATTGTTACTGTTGGTTTTGTTGTTGTCGCGGCTGACTCTGTTCTTACTACCTCCCGTATCAGTGTTATTATTTCAGTAGTAGTTTTCAAGTGATTAATGTTGATTGCCACCATCTGCACTGTTTCTACATGAAGCCATGTTTCTGGGTACACAATATCCTGCGTTCTTTACTTCAGTTGGCTAATATTGTTGGTTGTTGTTATTCTTTCCATCGTCCTCCGTGTGATGATGTGTTGAAACTGATTATAATTATTCATTTACTTTAAAGATTAATATCTGCTATGTTGTTTAAAAATATCGCGTTCTCTTTCGCTGTTACTCTTTGTGGATAAGTTAGACACTCTTCAATACTCTACCTCCTAAATTTCTGAATAATGCACATTTTAATTTTGTGATAAGCCATAATTTGCTCATATGTTGAGTGTCATCTCGTCGTATTTAATCGTATATTGCATTTTATCTCAACTTACTGGTTGTACGGTTGCTTTGGTAATATCTGTTTTGAATGTATCCTGATTTTAACATCATAATCTAGTGGTAATGTTATTTAATATTTTCGACTTATGTAGTATCTTGTTATTAGCTGCAAACTATTTTGCTTCATAATGAACTTTGTTGTAATGTATTTTCAGCCACATCAGTGCTGTCTTGTATTTCGCCGTACCTGTTTTGTGGTCATATGTTTGTTACATAATATCCGTTTTATTTTGTGTGTGATCATGGGTATATATGGTTAAATATCCCCTGTGGTCGCAACAAGCTAGGTTCGCAACGCCTGCCTACTTATCCGTTACTCTTGTTTTTGAATCCCTTTCTAAGCGGGGAGCTATTCTGTTCAATGACCTGGATTCCCAGTTCCCCAAAATGTGTGGGAAGCAAAGGCGACAGAGTGGTATTGAACATAACGGCCATCAAGGTTCGATTACTAAACTACACGGCACCCACACCTAACACTCAGATGTGCCCCATGGCTTGAATAGGTATCTTTATGTTAACTTACTTTATCTAATAAGCTATAAGAAAGCGGCAGACAATGCTAATTGGTGATATGATAACAAGAAGGGCGTTGAAAAATATCGTGATAAATGGACAGATCAGTGTGAGAAGAGACAGGGGCAGATGGAGAGAAATGATGCTGGATGCTCTAAGAAGGTGGCGTGGAGGAATATCATCAAAAGATTTGACATAGAACACCAATGACGAAATCTGTGAGAGACATAAACAACTACGTTCTGTTTGTCCTAATGATAATTTAAAGTTAATGGGTGCACCAATGAAAAATAACAGATTAACGTACCATCTGGCTAAGTAAAGAATAGGTATCCCGGAACCGATACTGCATTGTGGCTCCTATCCGACCCGACCGATCTGATCTGTAGAAAAAAAATTTCCACCTCTTTCAACTAGCCTCAATGGCATTGTAAGCACTTTACATATACAAGGTTACGGGATCTTGAGGTTGAAGTGTCCGGTACCCGTCCTCGCCTCATTCACTTCCCCAAACCATCAAATAAAAAGAAAAATTAAAAACCTCTTGAAAATTCTTCGACAAATAGTTTATGTGGTTGGGTGGACCCCAGAACTCCAATGGTTCCGATCAAACTTCAGAAACAGAGTTTTGCCACTTTCGGGGACTGAACCTGTACCCTGTATTGGCGCGCAGGCGTCCACACTCCTATACCACCGCGAGTCTTTATCTAGCACAGGTATCACAACTGACAAACACAAACACAGAAAACATCGTATTACAGTAACAACCAAACCTGGTCAGATGGGAGTAACTTGTCAGCTGGTAGTGATCATGCTCAAAACTTGATCAGACATGATTAATTTCTAGAATAAAACAAACATAAGAGAGGTAATTGCCTTTAAACTTTCAAAAGCTTTCAGACATATACAGAAAAATAAAAAGGCGAAAACGAACTCACGCGTGCGAGCACCAAGGATCAGGAGTGGGGTGGAGTGTCAGGGGAAATACACGAAATGATGGCTTTATTAGATCATTTAATTATGCGGCTTCGTTATTGCAATTGTTGACAGGATGTGTTAGGGGTGGTGGTGGTGGTGGGGGGGGGGGGGGGGGGGGGGGGTTGTGGGGGGGGGGGGAGTCGGTCGGCAGATAGTACAGGGTGTATTTTTAATGACTGTGCTGTGTTTGAAAATATTGCCGGTCCAAGTTTTGTATTTACCTATAATGTTGCATGAACTTTACAGAGGGTGAATACAAAACTTGGACCGGCAATATTTTCAAATACTGCACATTCATTAAAAATACACCCTATGTATATATATATATATATATATACATATAAAGAGAGATAATGGTGGTGGTGGTGATGGTGTTGCTGGTGGTGGTGGTGTTGGTGGTGGTGTTTTGACTTAAATGTTGAGTTTTCTTTGCAGGACGTTGAGATCCATCCTCGACCCAACGTTGATTTTCGAAGCCAATGTTACGTTCAGTAGTTTGCCATTGCTTTCTGAACGTGAAGCCAACGTGGAAGTGCAACTGACCGGTGTAGGGCTTGAACCTCCTACCCCGCCATCAGCGTATCGGAAGATTGCACTTGGATGCAGTAGAAATCAGCCGGGGGATTTGGAGGCAGATCGCTTTGTGTTGGTTTCATTGATATTTGACGCCGGCCGTTCAGAAAGTAAATGCTTCTTCTTCTTCTTCTTCTTCTTCTTCTTCTTCTTCTTCTTCTTCTTCTTCTTCTTCTTCTTCTTCTTCTTCTTCTTCTTCTTCTTCTTCTTCTTCTTCTTCTTCTTCTTCTTCTTCTTCTTCTTCTTCTTCTTCTTCTTCTTCTTCTTCTTCTTCTTCTTCTTCTTCTTCTTCTTCTTCTTCTTCTTCTTCTTCTTCTTCTTCTTCTTCTTCTTTAGCGTTCCGAGCCATTGAGGTTCTTTGCTGCAGATACAATCCGTCTCCATTCGTCTCTCTGGTTGACCTTTCTCTTGCCAGTCGTTGATTCCAAGTGATCGTAGGTCTGTATATATATTATCTCTCCACCGTCTTCTTGGTCTACCTCGGGTCTACGGTCATTTATTTCCTGAGTGTAAGCGAGTTTTGTTTCCCTATTGTCTTCCATTTTTTCTATATGCCCCAGCCATTGTAGTCTATTAGCCTTCATGATACCAGTGATTAGCGGGGACTTAAACAGATCATAAATGTCTTTGTTACTTCTTCTTTTCCACTCTCCACTTTGTGTATCCCTAATGGGTCCAAAGATGCGTCTTAAAACTTTGTTCTCAAAGGTTTAAAAAGTAAATGCTAACTACTAAATATAAAATTGCCGTATAAAATATAAAATATCATTTACAGGACGTCGCAGTCAACCTCAGCATTGTTTTTCTTTTTGTGATTTCTTTGCAAAGATACATTCAGTAGTTTGCTATTGCTTTCTGAACTACCGACACCTATTCCATTTTATAAAGATCCCAAAGCAAGGCCGTCTGCTGCCATATTCTCTCTCTCTCTCTCTCTCTCTCTCTCTCTCTCTCTCTCTCTCTCTCTCTCTCTCTCTCTCTCTCTCTCGATCTCACTGTATCTCTGGTGTATCAGAGTTAGTTTACCAAGGAGACGGTGGCCGAGGGTTTAATATATGGGTTTCCCAAAAAAGGGAAATCCCCAAACCTAGGATTAAAAAACCGCGG
>JACEFZ010005947.1:10000-84975 GCA_014155875.1 Cepaea nemoralis | reverse complement strand
AAGGGAAAAAGGCCTTTAAAGGGTAGAAGTCTTAGATGGCTGTATAATTTATACTTTAAAACGTGCTTTATGCTAGAAAATAGACGTATAGCCGGTTTTGAAGCGAACACAATCGTTTCATTTTAGATTAGGGCAGCATCCCAGACTGTGGAACAATAATCGAGAGGTGATTGGATATAGAATGCATAGAATTTTTACGTGTGCTTTCATCCAAAAAGTGTTGAATTTAGCAAGTTGGTAAACTTTTTGTGCTAATCTCTTGGTAAGGGCCCGGGTGAACATGAGGGCTCCAGTTTAAAAATGTTTAAATTTAAAAGACCTAATGTTTATTTTCATTTACTTTAATTATAGGTAAGTGTCCACGTGGAGCTCGAGCGGTGTCCCTTTATGGCTAGGGTCTGTAGTTTTTTTGGCTTTATTAGATGGTTTTGGTTTGTCGAGGTAATTAACTGCATTTTCATTGCCCCATCTACTAAGGTTGTCAAGATCTTTTTGTAAAGAGCTCTCTAAGTCACAAAGGCTCTCTTGACTTGTGTAAATAGTGCAGTCGTTCGCAAATAGATACACGAAGTAGAGGAAAAAAAGGGAAAGATCGTTAAATACACTGAAAAAAACAGCGGACCTAGTATTTAGCCACACCCCAAAAAAAGGGGGGGCAAAAGTTTTGAAGGGGCATATTGTTTTCTGTCTGATAAAAATGAAAAGGGACCCTTTGGTCCACCATTTTTTAATTTTTTAATTAAAATATATTCTAAAATAAAAGGTTTTAAATCTACAAAAACCCCCAAAGGAAAAAAAAGAAAAAAAAAAAGGGAAAAGGGGGGAGAGGAAAAACGAAGAGCGAGAGGAGGAAAAGGGAAAGAAAAAAAACTTTTTAATTGATATAACCAAGAAATGGGAAAAAAGGAAAGAAACAAAGAACTTAAAAAAAAAGATGTGTAAAGGGAGGGATTAAATATCGCCAAATTGAAGTGATGAAAACAAATCCAATTCCAATTTTTCTCCAACATCCAAAATTCTATATTTTACTTTGCAGTTGGGGGGAGGGAGGTAATTTTCCCCCCTCCTTGGCCAAACATCCTTGGGTGCACCCTGGTTTTATTTTCATAATTTTTTTTTTAGTTTTGGTTCCCTGGTGTTTTGTGTGGGGGTGGGTGTTGTTTGTGGGTGTTTGTTGATTTTTTTTTTGGTTAAAAAATTGTTGGGTTTTGGTTTTGGGTGTGTTTGAAAAGTGTGTTTTTCCTTGGTTTTCGTCTGGGGGTGTGTATGGTTTTTTCTCTCGTTTGCGGGGTGGGTAATTTTTTTTCTGGGTGCGTTGTTGTTCATTGTTTTTGCTTGTTTCGTTTATCTGTCCCTCCCCGGTCTCTTAAATTTTTCTTTCTTTTTTAGAGGGTAATTTTATATTGTGGGGGGGGGGGGGGGGGGCTGAGTGGTCTCGAGATATGGTGTCCACCTCGAGTGCTGGAGGTCCCGGGTTCAGGCCCCGGTGAGGAGCGGGATTTGTTTAAAAATTCCGCCTGGACTTCCAATAATACAATTTCCCCTGGTCTCTGGGTAGTGGGAACGGACGCCCGTGTGTATTGTTGCGTACATAAAAAATCCCTTGGCAGTTGGAAATAGAAAAAGAGTAGCCTAACGGCGCTGTCCAGGCAAAATTTCGAGTTAAAAATCTACCCAAAGTATTTCAGGATCCTCGCCGATGCAACGGAGTTCGTGCATTGAGCTGAGTTTCTCCAGACTCAGGTTTGAATTAGGAGGAAAACGGAGCACGTATGGGTTAAACCGTGTGCCGTGATGTTGATCCAACGACTAAAACTAAACTAAAAAATATCTGTATACTTAGTGGGCCTGGCGATCTGCTAACTAGCATTACTTCGGTTTTGGCTGTGCTTATACTCATATTGTATCTGCTGCAGGTTGAACACAGGTTAGTAATATGATTTTGTAGTCTGCCCTCATCGTTGTAAAACAGGTACTGATCGTCTGCAAATAGAAGTTCATTTATTTCCTGTGGATCAGTTGTTTCATCTGGAGTAAAGAGTTCTAAATTTTCTGAATCTGTAGTGTCAAGACTTGCTTCTTTGGATATTCTGTCCATGTAGATATTAAATAGCAAAGGAGAGAGCACACATCCCTATCTCACTCCTGTATTGACTGTGAACATATCTGATATACTTTCTTGTGTTATTACTGCACTTCGGCTCAAGTGATTCATGGCTATGATGTTTTCTAGCAATTGCCCTTGTATCCCATAGTCTTCAAGGATGGTCCATAATTTGTATCTGTCTACTCTGTCGAAAGCCTTTTCCTGATCTACAAACGCAATATTCTGCTGATCACTATATTCGATAGTTTTGTTTTTTTTCCAAATATTTGTCTAAGTGTAAATAGTACATCAGTGCAACTTTAACGTTTCCGAAAAATGAAATGAACTTTGCTTAACTGTTGTTCGACTATGGGTCTAGCCCTTTGTTCCAATAGTTTTGCGTACATTTCACTATATCGCTCAGGAGTGATATACCTCTGTATGTTTCGCACTCTCTCATATTGCCTTTTTTTCCATATTGGTACTAGTATTGCCTGTTGCCAATCATCTTCTTCTTCTTCTTTGCGTTCATCCGGAGTGTTTTTTTCCAGAGGTGATTGCGGTGTGTCTGTTATGCACCTTTGGGCCAAAACCCGTAGGCCAACACATCCTGCTTTTAGCGTGCTTTTTTGACCAGGTAGCATTCCTGGGAGACTCTCACTTTTTGCGGTGCCATCAACAACCCAGCTGGCCAAGTTGGAACGGTCGAAGACAACGGTCATCCCTCAAAGGAAGGCAGGGACAGTCCATGGCATTTTCCGCCATCCAGGGTGGCTTTCATAATTGCAGGGCCGGCACATAGCGCTTGGCTCATCGAGGGAATCGTCACGTCCTGCTCATGGCTGCTTTAAATCGTCACTTCAATATATTGGGCATTTTGTTCACCACGTGCCGTTCCCGCACAAAAACAGGCCGGTCTGCAGACAGTATCCACTCAGCGAGCTTTCGTTCGGACATGTGCTTGTCTTTGTGCCCATCAGAGCTGTTCCAGGCACGACAGACATTCGGAAAACTACCTAGTCATAGCTGTTCCGAACAAGAGCGGCATTCGGAAACTAGGTGGTCAGAGCTGTTCCTAGCACGAAAGAAATTTCACTCATAAGTTTTTTTGCGTTGTGCCTGATTTATTTGCACCCGTAGGCCAGCACATCCGGCATCAGCAGGTATTTTTACGGGTTAGCCTTCCCGGGATTTCGAGAGACGTTAGACTGTTTGTGCTGTGGTATCGCCCGCATCTCAGCTGGTCAAAGTAGAACGGTCAATGACAACACGGTAAACCCTCAAGGGAATGCAGGGGCAGACCATGGGCATTCCCCTGCTATCCAAGGAGGCTTCCATGATTGCACAGCCGGCACATATTGCTCTGCGACTGGGCTTACCCGAGGAGTTGTCACGTCATGCTCATGGCTGCTTTAATTCCTCACTTCCATGTGGTGGGCATTTCGCTTGCCACTGGTTGCTTAAGCACGCACCAGGAACGGTCAGTCTGCGGGCGATATCCACTAGGTAAGCTTTCACTTTTGGACTTTGAGTCACGCAATAGATTCGCTAGCCGTGCGTTCCATTTCGTGTTATTGAGACGTTTTTCCACCTTTGTCTAGACTCTCTACGAGGTAAATAAGACAGTTTTCGTAACCATTTTGACTGGGGCTCTTCTTCTACGTCTTTGTTCTCGCTCACGAGGTAGGCTACATGTGCTGCCGGCTCAGCACCTTACCTCCGTCCAGCAGTGAAAGAGGAACCGCCAGGCCCTCTCATCCGGGAATACATCATATCCCCCAGCTGAGAGCCTTCGTAAAAGTATCAGAACTGGGCATGTAGCGTGCTCAGTATCTCACCTCTAATTTTAGGTAGGTGGGTATCGGCACGGCTCTCACATCCGGGGGTTTGTGGCTTAGAGGTGTTCAGCCTAAACCCTCCACAGAGAGCATTTGAGTGTTGTCCGGACCAAGAAATTCTGCCTTCGTGCGCCTGATTTAAACTTTTCACTGCTATCCTCAGTCTACTTGCAAAGCAGCAGGTTGTGTCTCTCTTAGTCTGGCCCCTATCCCATAAGCTGTTCGATACGTAATGTATGCTATTGGTTGTGTCGTGCTTAGCGCACAAAGCTAGATGATTATAGCATGAATGACATGTTATACAAAGTGTTTTTATGCGCCGGAGTGTACTAAATTATTATTTAGTTTATGGGTTACGCCGAACCAGTTCTCTGGTGATAGTCCTGGCATTTCACATCAAGTTCCTGGCTATCCTGAAATTGTATGTTGGCCTATACTCCCTCTCTCTCAGCCTGTAACTTCACTCACTCACTCACTCACTCACTCACTCACTCACTCACTCACTCAGTCACGCAAACTCCTCATGCATCAGTCAACATATCCATCTGTGCATGTGGGGTAAATTCACTCCTCTCAGACATCATTCATATGTATGGATGATCATTTCTCTCATCTATCAGATATCATTCATATGTGCATGGATGATCATTCTCTCATCTATCATCATTCATACTTACATGTAAGATAAGTAGCTAGACATGTGATTTTGCAATGATAACTTTAAATGTTAACACCATTGACATCACAGTGAGATCTGGGACGCAGAGGTGTTTCCAAGGCACCAGGGCCGGGTTATATTCTGGCCAAGACCTATTGACGCGTCCTCGTCGAGCGTCCTGGGCAACAGGTCCCTTCGGTGTCCTGGCTAAAGTGAGTAGGATCGCCGATTCCTCCGAAGTCGGAGAGTGTCTGCCTGTACGGCGAGGAACCACCAGTCTGCACACCAATAAGCCAGACATGGGACAACGGAAACTCACGCAAAACTCTGGTCCTGTATGACATCACACTGATGTTGGACAACAGGATGCCTTCATCCGACATACAGGACTTCGCGTTGGAGCTCAAGCCAACGAACACAAGCAAGCAAGCAAGCACAGTGAGATCTCACCCATTCATCAGACACAATCATATCTGTATGGATGACAATCATGCATATGTAGGTGCTTTACACAGAATACATTCACATCTGTTTAACAATGATGAAACACACATGATCACAAGCATGCTCTTTCAATGACATAGACATGTGATCATTGAGGCACACTTATGAAATTCACCCAGGATTTAGCAACATGAAATCAATGAGTCACCACCGCTTCTCATCAACTACATACAATTTATGTGATATACTCAATCCATATTCAGGCATTATGAATCTTAACCATTCTAACATGCCGGTTGACTAAGTATTATTATTGTGTGGCACAAATATTACTTCCCAATGTTTACAACATTGCAATACATTTGACTCACCAATTGGTTGCTTTAACTCAACACACAAACATTATGATCCCTGTAGAATCTATTTGGTTCTCATGTGTTCATGAAATATAAGAAACTATTTGTTTGTTCATGTGCTTATGTGTAAAAAGTAAATCTACTGACTATACACATTACACTAATTTCTCTATCAGTTGTGGCACATTTAAATGAGCTTCCTCTGACCATTGTGGGTACATGCACCATATGTACTTACCACTGTACTAAGAATTCTGAGTTTCCTTAAGTCTTAAGTTACTCTAATTCATTGTAGATTGAGTTTCATGCTTAAGAAATAAAATGTATAACATGTGTCTAATGTTTTATACATTAACTAAGTTGTTTAGCTGGGAGAAAATAAAACACTGTAGTTTTCTCCTAATGTACAGTTTATCTTATGACTATGATAACTGAGTATAATATTATTTAGTTTCTACTAGATTAATTTCTTAAGAACTCACCATTCTAAATCATTGTAGATTGAGTTGCTTAAGAAATAAATGTACAACTTGGACTAATGCTTATACATTAAATCAGTTGTTTACTTTGGGAGAAAATAAAACTCACTATGGTTATCCTTAATGAATAGTTTATCTATAACTATAACAATTAATATATTATAATTACTTCTTAAGAACTCACCACACGTGTTCAACAAGTCTACTTACCAACTCTTCTTCTGGGAAAAAGACTCACACTAATCTAAGATTTAAATGAATATCATATTCACCTCATCCGAAGCAAGACGGCTTCACAACACGTGTCAACAGTTGACATCACCAAGAAGTAAGTTTATAGATTTGGTTGTTTCCAAATACTGGCTGCTGGATGTATGGTCCTTCTTCTCTTTAGACAACTTTCTTACTTAGTCGTGGCGAGTTAAGAAGCTACCATTTCGCAGGCACATCTTGGTTTGTGACCAGTCGCTGTTTTGTTGGTACAATGAGGCCGGAAACTGATTGTAGCTGTTTGTATCTCAGCTTTCTCCGTTTCGTGTTTTTACTTTCTCGTGGACCATGAGTCTGTCCTTGTAAAATATGGGATTTGAGTAATATGAAACAAACTTAGTATTGTTGACGGTGAACTCTGATTTTGTCGTCCTGGAAATAATTGACGTGATAATACGTTTGTGAAAATACAATATATCACAAGGATTAAATATTGGTATACCTCTTTTGCTGTTTATGATGGTGGTTGGGTTGTAACACGTATCTCTGTTTCTCATTCTCTCACGTTTATAAAATTCTCTTAGGTAGTCTTTGCTAAGGGTCGCCATCTGTTCACCGTATATTCTCCAGGATTCATCTTTAGATGCTCTAATTATTCGTTTGGGATTTCGTCGTATTATTCTATTAGTAACATAGTCTTGTTCAGAGTTGGTTGTGATCCATTCTTAACGCCACCTTCTTGTTGAATATGCTATCTTTAACTTCGTTGTTCCACCAAGCTCTTCTTAATCTTTTGTCCTGCCCTACTTTCTTTGTTCCACATTTATTGTCCAGTGTGTCGAGCATGACAGCCTTGAAAATTGCCCATTCCTTAACTACGCTTGAGTAGTCATCAGGGATGTTCTTATGTAGTTTTTTATTTTATTTCTTGATTGAATTCGTCTGTAACTGTATTTACCTGCAGCCTCCTATAATTGATGACATATGTTGTTACCTTTTTGTTTCTTATTTTCTGTACGTTGGAATCTTTTTTATTATGACTGGTTTGTGATCAGTATCAACGTCTGTGTTTGGGAGTGCTGTTGAACCTAATAGTAGTACTCTGTCTGATTTTCTAAGTAGATTAAAGTCAATTTGACATGCTTTATCTAGATGAAATTATGGCCACTAATAAAGGTCAACGTTAGTTGCATATCCCTTACAGGACGCAGCAATCAACCGCAGCATTAATAAAGGTCAAAGATAACGCAATAATCATTAACCAAAGAAACGGAAACTGATAGACACTAGAACACCGCCCTTAAAGATAATTTATTGGTGCATATGTTACAGATAAATATATGGGAATATGCATCACATGTTTAAAAAATGATAAAGTATTCATCACAAATGAAATATACAGACAATAATGGGGCATAAAACACAAAATGATCACGCGTTGCATGAGGCGCTGGATGTAGTTAAGGGTCAGCGACTGATAAGAGGGAAATCATGGACGGCTCAGGCGGAGGATACGATCAGACAGGTGTGCCCCTTGGAGAACATTAGGCGTGTAGAGGAATGGGTCAGACTGCCAGCGGAGCAGTCAGACTTGTGTAGAGTTATAATCACATTGAGCCGCGAGTGCAGGGAGTGGCCAGCAGGGGCTACGGAAGTTTAAATCAGCAACTAATTCAGGATAATGGCTCGCTCGGGTGATGTGATTATATTTCATTATATACACAGATGGTTCGGTGTTGAGAGGCAGGAGAAGTGCCTGGGGGTTCTTAGCAAAAGCTAATGGTCGCCGTTTGGTGCAGGAGAGCCTGGCATATGATACCACAACATATAGCTTAAGAATGGAGGTGGAGGCGGTCAGTGCAGCTTTCCCCTGGATGGAGAATACGATACACACACACACACACACACACACACACACACACACACACACACATGGTAATTGTAACTGATGCAGAAAGCATCCTGAGTAGGGTGAGGACAGGCAAACTTCGTGCAGAGTGGCTTGCTTCGCTTCGGAAGTTATGGGTGACAAACATCGTCTGGATCTTTTCTCCGGGGCATGCCGATGTGCTGGGGAATGAACAAACGGACAGATTGATGGCGTTGCTAAACTTGGTGGAGTATTTATACATGATAAGGACGACGTGGTTGCGGCTTTGTGAGAGCACGTGTACACCTCGGAGTAACAAATGGATCACCATGGTCTGGCAGGAATGCGACAGCGAGGGGTAACGAGGGGATCTGGCCGATGATCGACGCTCAGAGGAAAGGTGAGACGGACATATAATCAGATTTCTACTGGTACTATTAGTGTTGGAACTCTTCGCTGGCTACTGAGGATGGGGACGGAGCGCTTATGGGAATGCCCCGAATGCTGTGATGTCGGTTTCTAAATCAATCAATCAATCATGAATGTGTAAAAAATTATCGAGCAGAAATACCATTCAATTACAGAGAAAATTGTGAAGCATTTTTCATAAACCAACGTTTGTCTGCAAACCAACAACACTTGAAGTTCTCATTATCATCAAGTACCTTGCTGGCTGGCGTGGGCGATCATACCTCTCCACAAATTTCGATCTCCAACGGCATGGATCAATTCGTGTGTTGACTCCCTTCCGTGTCATGGCACAAGACTGTTAAGAATCTTTCCCAGCTGTCTTCCTCTATCTCTCTTTCCCAAAATCTTTCCGGTTGTCACGACATATTCCAGTGTTTGTCTTCTCATAATGTGGCCAAATAACGATGACTGCCTCTTCCTGATGTTTGTGATAAGTTGTCTTTGCGACTTAGCTTTCCTCACAATGTCCAGTTTGCTCATTTTGGCTGTCCAATTAATTTTTTGCATTCTTCTACAAAATCACATCTCCAAGGCTCCCAGTGAATTTCCTTTACTTATTGTCCTGGAAGGCAGCGTATGTTAAAATGTGTTGTATGTAACATTGTGACTAGGCGTCACGCCAGCTCCGAATGTGTCATTTCACGGTAAAGGTATAAGGACAAACTAATAAGGTTTGAAAACAATAGAAAAATGCATAGTCACAGGGAGCCAGCACTATAATTTCTATAACACTACGTTGCGCTCATATTTCGTAGATCAAAGCAACATTTGATTTATACATCCGAGGAATTTTCACTTTGATGGAATGATCAAACGTTAAGTCTAGACGCAATGGAGACGGGAGAACATTTGTAGTGCGGCAAGCAGCGTTCTTGTTAACGCTCCATCGGGACTGGGAGATCAGGGCGTTCAGCCGGACTTAAACATGTGAAGCAGTCGCCGCAATACAGGAAGATGCGATTCTCAGCCTGCCAGGCGTGTGAGAGAAACATTGTGGTAAAGTATGAACAGATGCATAACACCTATCAAAAGTCCTGACTTTGCAGAGGCGGAAAAAATCTGTAGTTGCCACAACAAGAGAGTTCAACTGACAGACGTGTGATCTTAAGAAGGCAACATAATGCAGGCCTTACCCCCGCTCCCCCACCCTTTCTGATAAAGCTAGTTAAAGCACGGGGAAAAAGAGGCTGTTACACAAGATTGAAACTTTTGCTCGATGCAACGTGACGTTTATTCTCTGTGCAGCACAACCAGCAAAAGAAGAATTGTTTCAGACATGTGGCGGAGCGTCAGTCAATTTGATTGACAGGTGAAACTACAATCCATGAGGACAGGAAGAGGAGTGAAAAGAATTCGGGGATAATACATCCTGGTAACTCGTCCTACGGGAAAAAGTGGAGGTGTTATCGGTAGGCTAAACATAAGTAATTATTCAACGTGAAAAGAGGAGGGAGAAAATGAAATCTCGTCATGGACGAACAGAATATAACAGCGAGGCATTGTCTACAATCCTCAGATGCAAACTCACGTATAGCATTCCTAGGATACCTCCTAGAGAAATATTAACATTTCGTTCTGTTCGACTTCTGTACGAAGTCTTGTGATGGAATTTCCTAAGCTATTACCTCATCTCTCTTAGGAGCCATCGACAGTCAACACTCATATCGGGGAGTGGCTGAGCCTAATGAAGGGACCAATTATAACTCCTTCAAGCTGACAGTGAAGTGTGTCGTACTGGGGAGGGCGGAGTATGACCCATGTGTCCCTTTAAGTTGAATTATAACACCATTATAATAATCATCATCACACTGTTATCTTAATAAGAAATAAACACAGATGTTATTATTTTTTAACCTCAGATCGTCCGTATAAATTCTAAATGTCTATAAATGTTTGTGTAGCTTAAATAAGTGCACACATTGTTAAAACATTTATTGGGGGTTCAAACATATATTCCAGGAGTAGATTATTTCAGGGAGATACCTTGCCTATGCATTCCCTAAGTAGCAAGCTTATTCTGCTCATCTTAATTCCTCTTTCTCATTCCTGGTGATATCAAGAACAGCTAAATCTATCTTTTCAACGGGCCAATTCTTGGCTGTTTTTTTTTTTTTTTTTGAGTATCTAGAGGCGGTGTCTTTAATCAGCATAACAGACATTTTTTCCTCGTTTTCTCGCTGGGAACAGGGTTGGTAATTGGTCCCTTCTGACAGAGTTACGGAATCTCAAACTGCACCCGAAACTGAACACCAGTAGAAGAAAACGAATTTTGACTGAGTGATTGCCCGACCTGAAGCTACATCAGCCAAATTAGCGACAAACATGCAAGAACTCTGTTTCTAACTTTCAAGGACATTAACTTACTGCACAAAACGTTTCTCATTTGGTGGAAAGCAGTTTTTGCTTGTCCTGTTCTGTTATTTATCTCAGTGATGCATCTTCCATCTGATGATATCCATGTGCCTAGGTATCTGAATTTCTTTAATTGCCCCCAAATTAAGTCATTTACTTTAATTGTACACAATGGCTCAATGTGTTTCTTTAATATTATATCATAATGACTTCTGTCTTTCTATTATTCAGAATAAGGCACATCTTTTAACTTTCTACAACTACTGTATCTATCATTTCATATAGTTTCTTCTGATGTATTGCTATCAGGGCGGTGTCATCAGCATGACGTAATTTATTTATATTATGTCCATCGAAGAGATCCCTGACATATTTAGTTCTCAGTATATTTCAGCGTACAATGTGAACAAATCAAGAGACAATACACAACATTGTCTACCACCCTTCTTTATACAATGACATTTTCCTACCAGTTTGTTGATTCTTATGGCTATAGTTTGCTGCCAATATTTGTTCTTATTATTCGTAGATCTTTGCCGTCAAGGTTCAACATTTTTAGTAATTTTATTATTTCGTCATGTTTCACATCGACAAATGCTTTTATGTAGTCGATGAAGCAAACGTGCAGATCTGTTTTTATTTCTATATCTCTTTCTAATTGTGTCATGAGAATATATTAATGTATAACATTGTTTGTGCCCATTCCTTCCACAAATCCACACTTCCTCACTAATTTCAGGTTTAATCTTCTTTCTTATTCTTTTCATAATTATTCTTAGTAACAGCGTTGTCATGTGACTTATATAAGACTTATTTGCGATCCTCTTAGCATTCAAAAGCGCATGTTTTTGTTTGCAGAGCTATAAAGATGGATATTAATAGACAAGTAGTAATAGACCAAATAGTCTAGATGCCATTTAGGAATGTTGTCGATATTTCTATTGCAAAATCACCTTAAGCCTCAACTTCTTGCAATGTAATGTTATCTGGACCGGGTGCCTGTTCTTTCTTCATGCGATCTTCAACTTTCGCTGCAAGTATTGGTGGACCCTCACCATTGTTTTGAATATTTACATCCGATCTTCTATCATCATACATCTCTTCCAGTTATTCCGTCCGTATATTAACAATATTGTCTTGTCCCATCAATATTACACCTTTTCTCAATTTTAAACTTCTAGTGATATTCCGTGCATTCCTACCAGTTATTGTATTTATTTCTTGATATATGGAATGTGAGTCTTTTCTACAGTGTGTCAAAATGTCCATCACCTATTGATTCAGCCATACTTCTTTAACCACTTTGCATTTGTGTACTGTTTCTTTTTGTATTATATTATATTCTTCTTAAGCTTGCTTTCTTTTCTTCTTTCATCCATCATCTGCAAAATGTCACCTGTAATCCATTTCTTGTGCAATTATATCTTTAGGTTGAATGATTTCCTTTGATGTCTGATCCATTGAATGAACGTGTCCAATTGCACATCTATTGCGTGTATTATCGCTATGGCATTATTTTTGCTCTTTACATACCTTTCTATAATGTCTTTGCACGTTTTAAGCTCTAACTTTATTTTCTTTGGGGTTGTCTTTATAGTTTTAAGTCCTAACCTCATCTTTCCGTTAACTGGCACATTGTCACTACGTCCATGTGACATTTTAGATTTTTCAATCAACCGCATGTCTCTTCTCGAAACCACACCAGTTCAATAAATGTAACACTTGGCCTGTTGATAAATCTATAATTAACTTGACAAGTTAAATGTAGTCAACGCGTTCTACATTCTACAGTCTAAAAATGCGTCTGATGAAGTCAGCGACAAAAATAACTTGGCGTTGCTAGGAGACCATACACAAGTTTATGAGTTCATGGTTAGAATATAATATTATTTCTCAATTTTCGCTATATATTTACTATTGTAGACACGTGTTCTATGTGGGCGGAAGTCGTACCTATTACTTCCAGCGATTCGAAGCACGTAGTTGAAACGTTGATTGGAATTTTCACCAGATTAGGATTTCCTATTCGGATCCTGACTTATAATGTATCTCAATTCAAAGGAAAGCTTGTGAAAGAAGTCTTATGGCTATTCCATGCTCGACAGTTTCATAGTTCACCGTACCACCCGGCTTCGAACGGATCTGTGGAATGATTTAACGGTACCCTTATTAATATCTTGAGGACATTAGCTCAGGAGAAACCTCATGAGTAGGATATCTGCGTAACGGCAGCTTTATTTGCTTGTCAGAAAGTATCCCATCACTCGACCGGATTGGCACCAGCCACATTGTTATTTGGTCGGCCAATCAAGGGGGCATACGAAGCTTTACTTCGTATATGGACTGATCATCAGGTTGATGAGACAGGCGTAAATGTCTCGACTTATGTTGATGAGTTGAAACGACTACAACATGGTTGGAGACTAGTGCCTGATAATCTGCGACAAGCTCGACGTAGAATGGCGCGTTATTTCAACAAGATGGCAAAAGATAGGGAACTGGAGGTGGGAGAGAAAGTACCGTTACTTCTTCCTATGAGTCAGCATAAGTTGCAAATCGAATGGAAAGGACCTTATAAAGTGTTAGGGATGATTTCTCGCACAAATTATAAGATTTCTATCAGAAGAAAGATGAAGATGTTTCATATAAACCCTTTGTGGAAATATCATGAACGGCCCTCCACCATCGACACAGCACATCTGATGGCCTTGGCTGTGGCTACTGAGGTAGATCAGGGAACCACAATGGGAATTAAGTAACCACTGCAAGCAAAGAAACCTTTCATGATGTGGACATCAGTTCTACATTAACTCAGAATCAGCAGACGCAGATTCAGGATCTTTTAGCAACTTATGCAGAAGTACTAACCGATAAGCCAGGACTTACTAATTTGTTCGAATTCGATATGAAACTGACTGATACTACTCCTGTGCGAGTCAAAACATACCACATTCCTTATGCCAAGGCAAATATTTAAAAGGAGGTAATTCAGCAAATGCTCTCATCTGGAATCGTATCACCATCTGAGTCACCGTATAACGCAAGTGTAGTATCATTGAGGAAGCCTAGTGGAGAACATCAACTATGTATCGATTATCAACAGCTTAATGCTATCACTGAATTTCAAGCTGAACCGTTACCGGATCAAAATAAGCTCTTTACTAAGCTCAGCACCGCCACTTTTTTTCCCTCACGGATTTATCTCAGTAAGTGATATTAACAGATTCCAGTTAAACGTGAAGTTAAACCATGGTTGGCCTTCAGTACCCCCGATGGTCACTATGGATTCAACGTTCTTCCGTTTGGTTCAAGAATTACTCCGAGCATGATTGCACGTCTGAGGAGGAAATTGCTTGACCCTTTGTTCTCATACGTCTATCCATTATTCGAGCAAATGCTGACAACACCCTAATTCCAATTGTTTTTGCCAGTGGAGAAGTGAATACGGTGGAAAGATATTATGCCATTATATATAGAGAGATAGTGATAGCTTTGGTATGGGTAGTGGAGAAATTTCAGATCTGTTTGTATGGAAAACACTTCACGGCACAATGTGATCATCAACCTTAAATGTACTTGGCATCATCACGGAACCTGAATTACAGAGTGATGAGATGGTCTTTGCTTTTACAACCATATTCGTGCCAAATTGAATGAGAAAAAGAATGTTGGAGCAGAACTTCTCAGTCGACATCCCGTCCCAGATGAAGTTGGTGAATTGGAATTAGTGGGAAATATGGAGGAATTAAGGTGTTAGAGACCTGTGGTTGCTTGAAGCTCTAGTTTTTGTATGAACAACTGCCTTGGGGGGAGCCATGTGACATTTTTGATTTTTCAATCAACCGCATTTATCTTCTCGAAACCACACACGTTCAATAACTGTAACGCTGAGCCCGTTGTCACATCTATAATTAACTTGACAAGTTAAATATAGTCAACGTGTTCTACATTCTACTTTAAAAAACGGGTCTAATTAAGTCAGCGACAAAAATAACTTGACGTTGCTAGGAGACTATTCACAAGTTTATGAATGAATCTACCAACACCGCTCGCTGATTGGACAACTTACAAGTGCCACACCATAGTTCATGGTCAGAACATAATTTTTTTCTCTCAAGGCAATTGGAGTTGTTAGGAAACAGCACGTATCTTCTAGAAAATTCTAGACACTTGTCCCTCATTGAAAAGGAGAGATTGTCACAAAATAAAACACCGCGTTTGACCAGCTGATTACTATAAGAGGATTTCTGATTAAACGGACTATCTGCAAAGCGACAATTGTTCAAACTAATACAGAGAAAACATCATAGTTGTGGCTGCACGTGTTCCCAAACAGGTCGGGCATAAATAACAGCTGTACTTGTACATCTGGTCAGCAAAAATAGGAACATTCGGAAGTGAGATGAATGCATACATCGCTTTGACAGTTTATCAACAGTCAGAGACAACCGGAATTGGCAGCTAGGGACAGGAAACAGTCCATCTGTCAATTAGAGTTTCCCGACATCAAACAGAAATGGAAGCGGTGATTGTCACCAGTCGACAGAAGATTGACGGCCTGGTTATCGGCAACTGTTGTGGGAGTATACAGGAACTCGCTGGCTTGTTTTGGGAATCTAAACAACTGATGACAACTCTGACATTGATGGAGCCAGGGAAAATAAATTCTTGATAATGGATGATATGCCCAAATAACACCTGCAGGACGTCAACCATGTCACGTGACCAATTTTAGGAGTTTGCAAGAAAACCATGATTGGAGAGGACAGTTGAGCTCAAACCTTGGATTTTAGCGGACGTGCTTCGGCACTGCGGTTCTATTGGAATAATGTCTACCGTGTGCTTATTAGTGGATTTAATGGTTCACGTGCCTGTCATGGCAATTTGTAGATGTGATTTGTTAGACTGCAGTGTTGCCTAAGGTAGTATACTATGTAATTAGTCCTAATTAATTTAGGCGGTAGCATAGTGAAAACTAGAGTAGTGAAGTGATATTGGCTCTGCTAGGGTGAATAGAATACTGAGGTTGCACTCTGTTTATTGGTCTTTCCTTGTCATAGCCTGATTCGGACGTAGGTGAGAAGCTATAAGGCTCTCTGACAGAGTAGTTAGCTGTAACATAACAGAGCAGGGTAATAAGCTTACACCCAGTCGGTAGGATCAGTGACTAGTGCTCTCACATGATGTGTTGGTTTTCCCACAGGTTCCCCACCAGTTACTAGGAAACTCAACACTGGTTTTGAAGAAGTGCACTCCAATGGGACGACCACCAGTTGGACTCTAAAATGATTCTTACGGAAAAGGAATAACGTCCGAGAAGAAAGATGGTATATGTTTACGCTGGACTCATACTCAGAAGGGTTCACCATGGCATGGCCCAGAAGAGCCAGCCAATATAACGACTCCTGCGTGGTATGGTTAACATAGGATGGGTGATGATTGTTGATATATCACACATCAGACAAACATTGTTTAAGGAACGAGAACATTAACGGATAAGTCACATCTTGTGCTAGATTCCAGTGTAATCTTACATATGACATATACTTGAACCTATATGAACACTAGTTAGGATCAAGTGTAGAAACATTAACAGTAAAACCTAAATACACTACAACGGATTTGTGCATTCTTTAGGACCGATAGGAACTTACAAAGTTAGTTGGCAACCAGTCCGTAATCAATCTGTACTTACAAACAGTATCTATTTCGGATGATCATGAAGATGGATTACCAGGTGGCTACCGATGACAGTTAGTATCCGGCAAGAGGGTTTCGACACTGGGTGAGGTGCACTGGTTATGATTTAATGTGCTGTGGTGTGCCCTTGCAATGAAGAAACTGTGCTATTATTTGAAAGTCCGATCATACACACATTATAGAACACATCACACATTTTCTTCGCATACACGCCTTACGTACATTACACATTTTTCTTTTAATAAATTAATCTTTATTAATTTTTAGAAGCAAGAGTTGTTGAATATGTTGCGTTGGGGAAGTATGAGAGGGGGGCATAGTACGACAGTGAGAGAGTGATAGGGAAAGGTGTCCATAGGCTGATGGAGTGTGTTGGACGGAATCTGGTGGATTCTCCAAGATATTGATCAGGAAAAAAATATTATAATGTGGGTGTTGACTCTCCTCACTCCAGGGACGACACTTTAAAGGAGGACACGACATTATTGGGGGCTCGTAAACGGAATCCTTGGACAGCGGGATCTCTCGTAAACGTGATCCTTGGACAGTGGGATCCTCTGACAACGGGGTCTTTTGACACGGGATCCTTAGTTATAAACGGAGATATCATATTGGAGAATCCAGCTAGAGTGAATGTGGATAGGGGTTATGATTAATATCTTACCTGTTCACACTTCACACGTCTGCATAGGTCTGTGGTCCTGATTCTACTCTGGTCACTGAGTGAATGTGCTGTGTGTGGTGTCAGAGTCCAACAGGGGACAGCGATGCAGTGACATCGTTACGACCGCCAGGCGACTTAGCTCCCAGTAAGGGATACAACAACTTAGTTACGACGCCAGGCGAATAGGAGTTACCGGCCTGCGAGATCGCTGGCTGACCAGCGGTCAGGCCGCCAACGCAAGACGCACGCCTGCCACGTGACGCCACGTCAGACGGGAGGCAAGTTGCGAACCAAGTCCAGACAGCTCTGGGGACACGGAACATGACGGACGTGTGGTTGAGAGAAAGGCGTTGTATGGTTTCTGTATTGAAAGGCGAGTGTCTGGACATCTTGCGAGTCAGACTTGTGAACTGTATTGTGGATGTAAGTTGTAAAGTATCCATTATATATATTTGTGATCATCGTTCTGTATTTGATATGTTAATAAATCCATCGAACGATGTGTCGTTGGGTCTTACGTCAAATCACGTTGTATTTGTACTGTCTCACACTTGTTAGGCAAGCGAGCCAAGTTTAAGTCCCTGACATGTGTGAACGTGGGGGCTCGTCTTACTTAGAGTTGAACCGTGGGTAGCTCGTCCTTGTTGAACGTGCAGGTCTCGTCCAGCTTTAATTTAGTTAGATTTGAACCTAGATGTGATCGTAATTTACTTGGATTAGAGTTAAATGTGTGGACGTGGTGGCATTCGTCCGGCTTTGATATGAACGTGTTTTGTTGACTAACGATTTAAAACTAGAGTTTGTAAACGTGAAATTTTTGTCAAACTTTATAGTACATGTAAATGTGATCGTGGAAGGCTCATTTTCATTATTAACTACATTGTTTAAACATGTGTAAGACTATTTGTAAACGTACAATGCATACATATTGTTGGATTGTGTAACCGTGTCAAACATTTGTGATTTGTGAAACTTGTCACCGTTTTGACCTTGTCGACATTGTGATCTTGTCGCCATTTTGACCTTGTCGCCATCTTGTAAACTTGATGTCTATGTCCTTACTGAATGTTATCTTGATGTAAGTGATGTGTCATCAATGTTGTAGAGTGTTAAGATACTTGTAGATTGTCTTTGTGCATTGAGTTTGTGGAACGCGAAAATTGTTTGGAAAGAAAGTAACGTGTATTGTAAAAAAAACTGTTGACGGACAAACTTACGACATACAACTACACTCAACGCCATACAAACCTAATCAACAATTAGTGACAAGCAGGCACACACCAACAAATAGACGCTAATTTATCTTCTTCCAAAATAAAAGCAGGTTTTTCCGAACCATCCGAAACCTTGCCGTAGAGGTCATTTGTAGTCTGAAGTAGCGACCCTACAGTTCCTAGCCCAATTTCGAACCGTTCTTCACCGCATCCAGGGCACTTGAGTATAATTTTTTTCTTTTCGTATACTTTAAAGATGCATTTTTAGGCACATATCGTCCATATAAACAGATTGTAAATTGTTGATTACTAACCACTTATAACATATTGTGTGTGGCTGGTATTCCATTGACATTTTTCCATCATGTCTTCATTATTTGATTTCATTGATATGGGGATAAAGTTACAGTTACATGGTGATGAACTAACACAGTGGAGTGAGCAGAAATACGCAGAATACCTACTTGTTCAGGAAAAAGCTAATGAACGCGAAGAAAGAGCAGCTGAAAGAGCTCTTAAGCAGGCAGAAGCAGAAAGTACTGCCAAACAAGTAGAGGCAGACACAGCTTTAAAACAAGCAGAAGTGGCTGCAAAGACAAAGCAAGCCGAATTAGAACTGGCTGCTAAGACAAAGCAAGCCGAATTAGATAGTGAACTTAAGAAAGCAGAAACAGCCTTAAAGCAGGCTGAGATCGAAAACGAAACAGAACTAAAGAAAGCGGAAATAGCAGCTCAGAGTAAGAGAGAAGAACTGGAGTTACAGTTGAAGATAACACAACTTGACACTGAGACTGCCATTAACAAAGAGTCTAAGAAATCTGAAAGACTGGAGAAAGAAAACCAGTACAAGAAATATCAAGGTATTGTTCGTAACTATACCTCGGGTGACTGCATTGCAGCTTTTACCCAAAATTTTGAAACTTTAATGGAACATTATCAAGTTCCACTGTCTGAATGGAATATTGTGTACATGAGGCGTTTGTCAGGGGAACCTCTTAAAGTTATTGAAACCATCCCCAAAGACCTCAGAAAAGATTACCATTATCTGAAATCTAAGATTATGGCACATTTTATGTTAGATGAGGCGGGTTACAGAGAACAATTCAGTAAATTGAGCCCAAAACCGACTCAGACGTTCTCTGATTACCTCTGCTTAGTCCGAGATATTTTCACTAAATGGACGTCAGCAGCTAAAATTGACAGAAATTATCAGAGATTAGAAGATCTAATCATTAGAGACAAAATTGTATCATCTATTCCTTCAGCCTTTGCTAAATTTTTGTTAGAGAATGAATGCTCTAGTGTGGATGAGATTGAAAGACGTGGTTCGGCTTACTACACAGCCAACAAACATTGCTTTGCTACTGAAGATACTAACATTAACTTTGTAGCAGCGGCTAACTATGACAAACAACCCTATAGTAGGCAGAAACCTCATAAGCCTACCTCTGAAAAATTTAATCATTGCATCTATTGTAAATATTCACATCATCAGGGTGAAATGTGCGATCAGAACCCAGGGTACCATACTTACTTATTAAACATGGTAAACAGAGAGGACAAGGAACGTAAATCCTTCAAAAACTCGCGAAAATGTTTCCCTCTGCAAGGCGTGGGGACACCATCGGAAAGATTGTAAGGGCAGGCATATGACCAACAAAGCAAATGCCGCCTTGTTTGATAGTTCGTCTTCTGATGAAGAAGAGCCAGAGAAACATCCTGTGAACTCAGCACAGGCTTTTGACATATTCAGCGCAAACAAATGCTCTGTTTGTAACACCTTCTATGAAGATGGTATTTTAACATGCGGTCATGCCATCCCTATTGCCAATGAAGAAGCTAATTTGGTAGTAGACTCAAAAGGCAGAATAAACATCCATCACGGATATGTAAATGGCAAATCTGCTACAGTCCTTCGCGACACGGGCAGTTCACTCATTGGCCTGAAGAAAACGTTCATAATGCCTACAGACTATACAGGCAGGCACGTAACATGTAGAACATTCTCAGGCAATATTGAGAAATACCCATTAGCATGGGCATATATTGAAACACCTTTCCTTACTGGGAAAGTAAAGTGCGCTGCACTAACCAGTCCAGTTTGTGATATAATTATTGGTAATTTACCTGAGGTAAATGATAAACCTCATGACATAACATCTGTATGTATTGATGATACCATAACATCACCATCAAATGTCATCATTGAAAATGTCACACCACCTATTGATTGTAAAGTAGCTAATGTAGCACTAAGTTCTCATGACATCATTGAAACTGTTGTTCCATCATCATCTGACATCATTGAGTGTGTGAACGCAGTAACGAGAGCTACTGCTAGAGTGCAAGATGAAATAAATCAAACTGAGGCGATACAATTGCTCAGCCCAGTTTCACTACCTACTAACACCATGAAGGAAGCATTTGTAACAGCCCAAAAAGCTGATCCTTCATTGTCAAAATACTTTGACCTGATCGGCCGAAAGCCAAAAGTAACCAAGAATGCAAAATGGCATTTTGCTATGAAAAATGATATACTCACCAGGTATTACACCAGAGGTGACAATACCACAGAGCAAACTGTTTTGCCAACTAGTTATCGCAAGCAAGCCTTACATCTTGCACACGATATACCTCTTGCAGGACATATGGCATACGTTAAGACCAGATCAAGGTTATTGACACAGTTTCACTGGCCAAAATTTTGCAATGACATTAAAGAATATTGCAGAAGTTGTGACACCTGCCAGAAACTGGTTAAAAAAGGTAAATACCCACAGGCAAAGTTACAAGTTACCGACTTAGCCAGTCGATCTTTTGAAAAGCTATCGGTTGACATAGTGGGCCCTCTTAGTCATACAACAACTAGAGGGAATAAATATATTCTAACTTTCATTGATCAATGTAGTCGCTGGCCAGAAGCTATTCCGTTAAAGAACATAACTGCCAATGACATAATGGAAGTGTTCTTCCATATTTTTTCTAGGATAGGTTTTCCAGATACTATCCAATCTGATAGGGGCACTCAGTTTATTGCCGCATCCACCCAAGCTTTCACCAAAATGTTGGGAGTGAAGCAGTGTTTCAATTCACCCTACCATCCTCACAGTAGCGGAGTAATAGAAAAGTTTAACGGGGATCTTAAGCACATGCTTGCAAAAGTAACGCAAGAACACCCCAACAACTGGGATGTATATCTACCAGCTATTCTTTTTGCTTATCGCGAGGTACCTCATGCTAGTACCGGTTTCTCTCCTTTTGAACTTATCTATGGTGCCAAAACCACGTGGCCCATTGACCATTTACCACCAAATGTTAACTGACTCTACACCAGTACTTAAACCCATATCATCATACTTATATGTTACATCATTGCGTGAAAGAATCATCAAATCTTGTGTTATTGCAAAGAATGCACTAAAACTATCTGGTGCTACTTATAGACAGTATGCTGACAAAGGTAACAGGACGATAACATTGACACCTGGACAGGACATTCTTCTGCTACTACCTAGTGACAGACATCTACTGACTGATTCTTGGCAGGACCTTTTAAAGTGACGAGACAGATTTCACCTGTAGACTACGAAATCCTTATAAAAGACAAACACAAAATATTTCACATAAATATGCTAAGACCATACCACAACAGAGACAACGAACAGGACGATACGACAGCTTGTACAGTGATAATAGATCACGAAGATGGCGATGCTAGTGACGAAATTCCAACACCTGCATTAGACACGACAGACTGCTTGAATGAGATCAAAATCAACCCAAATGTAACTCAAGCAGAGACAGACAGGTGCAAACAAATTATACAACAGTACAACACCATCTTTTCCAACAACCCAGGACAAACAGAATTAGTACAGCATCACATCACACTCACATCAAACACACCCATTAGATGCAGACCATACACCATCCCATTACATTACAAAGAGCATTTACATCAAGAAATCATCAACTTAGAGAAAAATAACATCATAAGACGATCCCAATCAGACTACTCATCTCCCATGGTCCTAGTACGCAAAAAGGACAATACAATAAGACTGTGCATCGACTACCGAAAACTGAATAAAATAACTGTTCTAGATCTTGAGCCAATGGCAAACACTGACGATCTTTTGACAGAACTGACAGACGCTAGGTTCTTTACGACGGTAGACATGACGAAAGGTTATTGGCAGATTGCTGTAGACGAACAGAGCAGACATCTGACAGCATTTGCCACACCTTGGGGACTGTACGAATGGTGCAAACTTCCATTTTGGGCTTGTTAACGCCCCAGCCACATTTGTACGTATGACACGACTACTTCTAGTAGACATTCCTAACATAATCTGCTATATCGACGACATATGTATTCACACAGAGACAATGACTGAGCACATTAAGACTTTAGACCAGACATTTGAACGGATCAGACAGCATGGACTGACAGTGAAGCCTGCAAAAGTAGACATAGCCTACCAGGAAATATCATTCTTGGGTTACAAAATATCCAATGGCTTTGTCACGACAGACGATAAAATTGTGTCCAAGATACTAAAACTCTCACTTCCGACTACAAAAAAACAAGTCAGAAGTTTGTTGGGCTTAATAAATTACTACCGGCAGTTTATTCCTGATTTTTCTGAACTGACCGAGGTGTTTACTAATCTACTAACAAAAGATAAACCAGAGAAAATTGTACACGATCAATGCCTAAAAATTGCATTTCATAAAGTTCTATCATGTTTTTCTGATAAGAATGAACGCAATCTTATCCTTAAATTGCCCAATATCCGTTTACCTTTCAGATTACGCACAGATGCTAGCTCCGTGGCGATTGGAGCAGTCCTATTGCAAGAGTATAACAACATCCTCCACCCCGTTTATTTTGTATCCAGGAAGCTGAAGGCCCGAGAGCGGGCATGGTCCATTCCTCAATTGGAAGCCCTAGCTTTAGTAGTAGGTATTACAAAATTGTCTAGATTTCTTCTAGGACGCCATTTCATCGTAGAATCGGACAGCAGCCCTTTACGATGGATGAATTCAGGTGTGCCTTCGAACCACATGATAGCGCGTTGGTCTTTGAAACTTCAAGATTATAGCTTTGAGGTTCGACATATCCCAGGCAGAACCAATTCATTTGCCGATCTTTTGTCACGTTGTCCGACCGACCCAGTGAGCACCAATGTCTGAGTGCAGTATGTAGAAATACACTCAGACCGACACAGCCATTTAGCAGTGAATAGTGGTTTTTCATTCACAAAAAGCTGTGTAATGTCTACAATATTGTGATAGGGATTACTCCCATTATATATAGTGTTCTTATTTTACTAGTTCATGTAGTGATTGTCGTGTATAAATGTGCAGTATGTGGTAGAAAGCGAACTTTATTAACTGTATATATTACGTACAAGAACAGTCTCACATTCGCACTTACCTGAAGCGATTTTATCCAACGTGACAGTGACAACTTCGTGTGGAATCTTCCAGGAATATTTTAATTACGAGTGTGAAAGTAAAAACTGAACAGTGACGGCTCTTCTACACCTCTGCAGTGAACCGAAATCTTTAATGTTCGACTGAAACATCTAACACATGAACATTCGATCGTAATCCAGAAGATTGTGTAGCAACATCCAACACGAACTTTGAGAACATTGTACCTTCCTTAAACTACATCAAACCGGAACAGGTGTGTTCTGCAAGCTTTACCATCAGCTGATTTTAGTGTTCGTGTGTACTTCCGGATTAATTAGAAATTTAGAACAAAAATAGCAGACAACATATAAAAGGTTAAAAAGTTTTGACGATTCTAAAATATTTAGGATTCTATAAAATTGAATACACGAATTGTGTGTTTATTTATTTCTCTAATGTAATCTTAGAATCATATCTTGATTAACGTATTCATATTACCGACTTTTCTCGTTAATATGAAGAAACGTCAAGCAATGACACTAAGAAATTAAATAGTTATTGTAAATTATTGTGTTTCACTAATGTTAAAATTATTTCCCTTTCATTTATTGTTATTACATTTTCACACAAAAGGCCATAATTTGAAATGTATATGCTAATGTGTTGTGTGTAATATAACATGTTGTTGTTAAAGTGTTGACACCACAGGCAGGCATCTACTGGGCATGGCAGAGTGTTGCCAACATTGTATACCAACACAAGAACTCCTGACCAAGTAGGGACAGGGTTGGAGTGTTTTATACGACTTATATAAAGCCGTATTTCAGTCTGGCTAGATGGTTTTTGTTTCAAGAACCATATTATTATTTTTTTTCAAATTGCTGCGAGGTAGATGCGTGAAGCTGGAACTACTGATCTGACTGGGTGATAATACAAGTGAGGTAACCAGCCATCGAGAGGGTGAAGCCTGATATGTGTTAAACATGAAACACCACATGCCGTTGTACCCAACTCCCAGTTCTTATATATTTCTATGGCATATGTGTATTTTTGATAACGTTGTGTATAACAATAGAAAGGTAGACTCTGACAAGGGTATACTATTAACCCAACAGGTACAGACATTATACATGAAAGACGACATCTTTCATGGATTTTACCGGGGGAGCGTGTCAGAGTCCAACAGGGGACAGCGATGCAGTGACATCGTTACGACCGCCAGGCGACTTAGCTCCCAGTAAGGGATACAACAACTTAGTTACGACGCCAGGCGAATAGGAGTTACCGGCCTGCGAGATCGCTGGCTGACCAGCGGTCAGGCCGCCAACGCAAGACGCACGCCTGCCACGTGACGCCACGTCAGGCGGGAGGCAAGTTGCGAACCAAGTCCAGACAGCTCTGGGGACACGGAACATGACAGACGTGTGATTGAGAGAAAGGCGTTGTATGGTTTCTGTATTGAAAGGCGAGTGTCTGGACATCTTGCGAGTCAGACTTGTGAACTGTATTGTGGATGTAAGTTGTAAAGTATCCATTATATATATTTGTGATCATCGTTCTGTATTTGATATGTTAATAAATCCATCGAACGATGTGTCGTTGAGTCTTACGTCAAATCACGTTGTATTTGTACTGTCTCACACTTGTTAGGCAAGCGAGCCAAGTTTAAGACCATGACAGTGGTAATATCTAGATTTATAGTACTTGTTCATATATCTATATAGTAATTTGCAGTTATATTGTACTCGACCTGCTAGCTTACCTCTCTGTAAAATGGCCACCCCTAAACTAAGCACAGCTGAATTAAGGGCAAAGGGGGAAGACATGGGATTGTCGGGTTCTGCTCTAACGGATTACATACAGGAAGTGGAGAGAGAGTATCGTCAAGCAGAAAGGGAAGATCGAAAGGCCGAGTTGGAATTGAGAAGGATGGAGTTGGAACAAGAAGCTAGGAAATTGGAAGCAGAGCAGGCTGCTAGGAAACTTGAAGCTGAGCAGGCTGCTAGGAAACTTGTAGCCGAGCAGGCTGCTAGGAAACTTGAAGCGGAACAGGCTGCTAAAAAACTTGAAGCTGAACAGGCTGCTAAGAAATAAGAAGCTAAACAGGAAGCACAGAAAAGGGAGCACGAGTACCGGATGAGGGAACTCGAGTTGAAGAGTCAATCTAATGGGGAATCTGAGGGAGCAGTTGGAGGTTCCTCCATCTCAGGCTCAACACCAGTAGGTGGACATGGGTACCATGCTATGAAGTTTCCTTTAGCGGTCTACGAGGAGGACAAAGAGAAGATTGACCAGTACCTTCAACGCTTCGAGGCAATGTCTGTTGCTATGGGTCTGGAGCGTAACAAATGGAATCTCAAGCTATCCCAGGGATTACGCGGGACCGGCTACGAGGTTTATTCTCGCCTGCCACCAGGACATGAGAACAATTACGACGAATTAAAGACGGCTCTGCTGAAACGATTCGAGGTTACGTCACATACCTACCGGAAAAAATTTCGAGCAGCGAAACGAGAACCGGGGGATTTGTTCGCCGCCTACAGTTTGCGTCTAAAATCTTATCTCCATAAGTGGATGGATTTGGCAGGGGTCGCACATGACTATGAGAGTCTGGAAGAGCTCATGGTGGTCGACCAGCTGAAGAAGCAAATGTCTAAACCTCTCAGGACGTTCCTGGGAGAACAAGGAGCGGAACGTATTGACCTCTTGACTAAATTAGCAGAACGGTTCGTCGAAGTACATGGGGAGACAGGGAAAACCTTTCCACCAACTCCAAAAGTCAAGAGAAACATGACAAGAAGAAAGCCAAAAACTCAGGATACAAAAAGTGGGAACCTTATGTGCAAAAATCAGAGGATAGTTCAGAGAAGAAGAAGGAGGGAAGCAAGAGCAATTCAAGCTCTACACCAAAACGACCGTGGTCGGAGAAGTGGTGTTCAATTTGTAAGTCACCCTCTCACAATACGAGGGATTGCAAATCGAAGGCTAAGAACCCTCACTTCGCAGCATGTCAAGTGACTTCCAAGGAGGTTGTCACGGAAAATGCCAAGGTCAACAAGGAAGCTCGCCACCAGGAGAGCTCACTCAAGTCCTGCAATAGAAAATATAGGACAGGGAAATGGTGCAACCAATGCAAGTCGAATACGCACAATGCTATTGACTGCAGGGGAAAGTCAGGAGACACTCAATTCGTCGTGTGCCCCGGGAAACCTAAGGTGGAGCCCACCGAACAGGTCGAGGCCGAGGAAGAGACTCCAGACCAGGAAAAACCACCTGTAGTGGAATTGGTAGAGGTTAACGGTCGTCAAGTGGAGTGTTTATACAACACAGGACTGGACGGGGAGGCCGTGATTTCTGCGGATCTGGTACATCCAGAACAATTCACAGGTGAGACCTGGGATATACAGCCTGCACAGAAGAGTGCTGTAGCCATGAAGTTGCCCATTGCTAATGTGGAGATTCGGTCAAGGTATGTCATCGGTACCATCAAGGCCGCTGTATTGACCGATCCCATTTTTCCAGTAATCCTCGGTTGCCGGTATGTCTTTCTGGGAATGCCCAGGGAGCCAATCCATATGGGAGCAATACAGACTCGCTCTCAGACGAGAACGGAAGAGGCAGAAGCAATTGTGACTAACCCAATGCCGGGGGAGCTACGAACTGCCCAGAGTGAGGATGATACTTTACGTCCTTGCTACAGAAAGCTGCAGAAAAGTGCTGATCCACCAGGACGGGGACAGTACTACATGAAGAATAGGATACTCTACAGGAGAGCAGGAAGGGGAGACAACCTATACGGTCAGTTGGTCGTCCCGAAAGCTCACCAGTCAAAGATTTTTCATATGGGGCATACCATCTCCTTTAGTGGACACATGGGTATTGCCGCCACCATGCAGCGGATTTCCTGCCATTACTATTGGCCGGGAATGACAGATGATGTGCGTCGGTATGTGAAGTCATGCCCTGAGTGCCAGAGGGTGGCACCGAAACACTGGACAGCACCGGTGGTGTTGGGTGAGATGCCCATCATGAACTCTCCTTTCGAGAGGGTAGCCATCGATATCGTGGGTCCACTTCCCAGGATTAGGAAGAGGAACATGTATATACTCACAATGGTGGATTGCTGTACAATGTGGGGTGAGGCCATACCGTTAACCACGATAGACTCAAAAAGAGTGGCGGACGCACTGATGGAGGCCTTTACCAGATTAGGCTTTCCGGATCAAATTCTGACGGACAATGGGTCTCAGTTGTGTGGAAAACTCACGGAGGAGGTATTTAGGGTGTTTCACTCTAACCACATACATACCAGCCCTTACCACCCTCAAGCCAATGGACAAGTAGAGCGTTTCAACGGCACGTTGATGACAATGCTCAGGAAACTAGCGCAGGAAAAACCTGATGGGTGGGATGAATATATCCCAGCAGCCCTTTTTGCCTATCGGGAAGTTCCTCATGGCTCAACAGGACTACCACCCGCTACGTTGCTGTTTGTCGTCCAATCAAAGGACCGTTGGAAGCCATGTTGAGGAGTTGGACTGAAGAGGGGACGTCAGAAGAAGTGATCTCATCCTACAAATACGTGGAGGAACTGAAAGAAAAACTCCACAAGGGATGGACTCTGGCAAATCAAAACTTGAAAAAGGCCAGAAAAAGACATGCGGCTTACTACAACCGTAGGTCTAAAGACAGATCTCTAGAGGTGGGAGATAAAGTCTTGTTGCTACTCCCAACGGGAAACAACAAACTGGAGATAGGTTGGCAAGGACCATTTCCCGTGGAAAGGGTGATATCCAGAACCAACTATCAGATCCGGATCCGGGGAAAGTCGAAGATTTTCCATATCAACCTCTTGCGGAAATACGAAGAGAGACCCGGAGACAAGGCAGCTCACCTCATGGCAATAGCAGTTGCAGTGGAGACTGAAGTGGGAACCAACGAGGGCAGGGAATATCCCTTGGTACACCAGGAAACCTATAGGGATGTGCAAGTGAACCCTGATCTGACCTCCCAGGAGAGGGAAAAGATAACCCAGGTTCTCAAGTCTCATAAGGAGATACTGACTGATAAACCAGGACGAACGAGGTTGGTGGAGTTCGAGATGACTTTGACCACGCAGGAACCTGTTCGTCAAAAGGTTTACCCAGTGCCATTCTCTAAACAAAAGGCCCTGGAGGAGGAAATACAGAAACTGCTGGAGGATGACGTGATTGCACCATCCACATCCCCATACAATGCAGGGGTAGTTTTGTTACGCAAACCAAGTGGAGAACACCGGTTGTGTATAGATTACCGACTTCTGAACAGTCCCACACAATTTCAGGTGGAACCTTTGCCGAATCCAACGCAGTTATTCGCTAGGCTCCATAAGGCTCGGTACTTTTCAAAGGTGGATCTGAGTCGGGGGTATTATCAGATACTAGTCAAATTGGAGATTCGACCACTGTTGGCTTTCAGTACACCCAGTGGACACTACGAATTCAAGGTCATGCCCTTTGGACTCAGCAATGCACCTAGTGTGTTTACACGCATGATGAGGACTTTACTTGATTCTTTACAGGATCCGTTCATCATCTCTTTCATGGATGATATTCGTATTTCCAGTGACAGCTTGGATGACCACTTACAATCCTTGGAGAGAGTGTTTAATAGACTCAAGGAAGCAGGGCTTACTGCTCGTCGAACCAAGTGCATGATTGGTTACCAAACTCTGGAATTTCTAGGTCACACCATCACTCCAAGACACATTGTCCCAGAAGAGAAGAATCTGGAGAAAATCAGAAATGCACCAAGGCCAAAAACGAAGAAGGATGTGCGATCTTTTCTCTCATTGTGTGGGTTCTACCACAAATTTATCCCACATTTAACTGAACTGGGAGCTCCATTGACGGAAACCTTGAAAAAGGGATTCCCGGACCCAATCATTTGGACACCAGAATGTGAGAATGCCTATAGTCAGTTAAAGGAGGCCGTGGTCAGCAAACCTGTATTACAGCTCCCTGACCTTTCCAAACCATTTGTGTTGAGAACGGATGCGAGTGCGATGGGATTGGGGCAGCTCTGTTACAGGAAGGAAAAGACGATGCTTCGGTTTTAAAACCTGTAGCATACGCAAGTAAGAAACTTCGACAGGCGGAGAGGAATTATTCAATCGTCGAGAGAGAGAGAGAGAGTGCTTGTCCCTCGTATGGGCAGTGCAAAAATTATGGAGTCAAGTTTCGGGTTCAGTCGGATCATCAGCCCCTGATGTTCCTGACTACTTCTCAGAAGCTCAACGCGCGTTTGATGCGGTGGTCTTTGTTACTTCAACCCTATAATTTCACAGTGGAGTACATTCCTGGGAAGGAAAATGTTGGAGCGGACTTCTTGTCAAGACACCCAGCTCCTGAGGAAGAGGAATGAATCATCTGGATTAATCACGGTGTAGAAGAGTGAGATGGACTACTCTCTTAAGAGGGGGCCTATGTCACAAAATAAAACACCGCGTTTGACCAGCTGATTACTATAAGAGGATTTCTGATTAAACGGACTATCTGCAAAGCGACAATTGTTTCAACTAATACAGAGAAAACATTCATAGTTGTGGCTGCACGTGTTCCCAAACAGGTCGGGCATAAATAACAGCTGTACTTGTACATCTGGTCAGCAAAAATAGGAACATTCGGAAGTGAGATGAATGCATACATCGCTTTGACAGTTTATCAACAGTCAGAGACAACCGGAATTGGCAGCTAGGGACAGGAAACAGTCCATATGTCAATTAGAGTTTCCCGACATCAAACAGAAATGGAAGCGGTGATTGTCACCAGTCGACAGAAGATTGACTGCTGGTTATCGGCCACTGTTGTTGGGAGTATACAGGAACTCGCTGGCTTGTTTTGGGAATCTAAACAACTGATGACAACTCTGACATTGATGGAGCCAGGGAAAATAGATTCTTGATAATGGATGATATGCCCAAATAACACCTGCAGGACGTCAACCATGTCACGTGACCAATTTTAGGGGGTTGCCAGAAAATCATGATTGGAGAGGACAGTTGAGCTCAAACCTTGGATTTTAGCGGACGTGCTTCGGCACTGCGGATTCTTTTGGAATAATGTTTACCGTGTGCTTATTAGTGGATTTAATGGTTCACGTGCCTGTCATGGCAATTTGTAGATGTGATTTGTTAGACTGCAGTGTTGCCTAAGGTAGTATACTATGTAATTAGTCCTAATTAATTTAGGCGGTAGCATGGTGAAAACTAGAGTAGTGAAGTGATATTGGCTCTGCTAGGGTGAATAGAATACTGAGGTTGCACTCTGTTTATTGGTCTTTCCTTGTCATAGCCTGATTCGGACTAGGTGAGAAGCTATAAGGCTCTCTGACAGAGTAGTTAGCTGTAACATAACAGAGCAGGGTAATAAGCTTACACCCAGCCGGTAGGATCAGTGACTAGTGCTCTCAATGATGTGTTGGTTTTCCCACAGGTTCCCCACCAGTTACTAGGAAACTCAACACTGGTTTTGAAGAAGTGCACTCCAATGGGACGACCACCAGTTGGACTCTAAAATGATTCTTACGGAAAAGGAATAACGTCCGAGAAGAAAGATGGTATATGTTTACGCTGGACTCATACTCAGAAGGGTTCACCATGGCATGGCCCAGAAGAGCCAGCCAATATAACGACTCCTGCGTGGTATGGTTAACATAGGATGGGTGATGATTGTTGATATATCACACATCAGACAAACATTGTTTAAGGAACGAGAACATTAACGGATAAGTCACATCGTGTGCTAGATTCCAGTGTAATATTACATATGACATATACTTGAACCTATATGAACACTAGTTAGGATCAAGTGTAGAAACATTAACAGTAAAACCTAAATACACTACAACGGATTTGTGCATTCTTTAGGACCGATAGGAAATTACAAAGTTAGTTGGCAACCAGTCCGTAATCAATCTGTACTTACAAACAGTATCTATTTCGGATGATCATGAAGATGGATTACCAGGTGGCTACCGATGACAGTCAGTATCCGCAAGAGGGTTTCGACACTGGGTGAGGTGCGCTGGTTATGATTTAATGTGCTGTGGTGTGCCCTTGCAATGAAGAAACTATGCTATTATCTGAAAGTCCGATCATACACACATTATAGAACACATCACACATTTTCTTCGCATACACGCGTTACGTACATTACACATTTTTCTTTTAATAAAATAATCTTTATTAATTTTTAGAAGCAAGAGTTGTTGAATATGTTGCGTTGGGGAAGTATGAGAGGGGGGCATAGTACGACAGTGAGAGAGTGATAGGGAAAGGTGTCCATAGGCTGATGGAGTGTGTTGGACGGAAGCTGGTGGATTCTCCAAGATATTGATAAGGAAAAAAATATTATAATGTGGGTGTTGACTCTCCTCACTCCAGGGACGACACTTTAAAGGAGGACACGACAGTGATGTTGATAGAGAATTAGCGTACCTATGACGTCGGGACAACTATTGATGACATGGGCAGCATAGGCTAGCCTTGCATAAAATTGAAACATGGTTTGATTCCTGCACCACTTTTCGACATTCTAGAGCTGGGAAAGAGATCACGGATCCTGACTGCATTCTTTTCGTCTATCTTTCGTCCATCCTGGAATTCCTGTTCTTCTTCTTTCACTTACCTGTGTTTTCGAGGGAGTCCTCGTCAAGTATATATCATTTTAAGCATATTTTAAGCATTTTTAATATTAGAAATATGAATACGGTAAAATGAAATATTGTGGTAATTTGTGCCTGTCAAAAGTGTTGACTAAATTTGAGGATTTACTGATTTCTTACTGTCCCCAACTTACAAATACATTACTATGACAAGTCAAACTGTAGCTTGCCATGCTTGAACTCTCTACTCTTGTCATGGAATATTCTGATAGCTACAAGAATCACCTTGCTTGTTCTTCAGTAACTTGAAATGTGCGCTCATGTGTAACTGTGAAAAGCATGTCTTGACTTTAGCACTGATGATAAGTCTTCTCTGTAATGAAGAGACTATTCTTACAGGTCGCTATCTAGGCATGATGTGCACACATTCAATTATTACACACATTTTCTTGATTGTATTCTTGGATTATCCTATGGAATATTATATTTGTGCTGAAGATAATTGTCATGATAAAAGGAAACATTAGTTAGGAAGTGTGTGTTTCGCATGACGTTGCATTATAGACCAGCATGAATTGTGCTGTAATTAGTCTGACGGTGATTTACGCTCAGTGCTATGCCAAAGTCTGAAGTAATGCCTCAAGGTATATTCACTGGAGATGTGCAAACATTTAAATGCCTGTGAAGAAACAAACGTTCGGATTTATGTCTTCAACCGCTGTATCGTAGAATTTTGCTGGTAGGACAATATCACGTCCAGTGGTTTGAACTTTTATGTCGTAATGAGATATTTATCTAAAATGCATCCCTGTATGATGCTCAATGATTATGATTATGACAAGAGGGGTATGTTTCTTTTGTTGTTTGTTTCACAATTGTGCATGTTGGACTCTTAATGACTGGGGATAACAATTCGTCTTCACTGACTGATAACCCAATTCTTGATCTGTCAATTTTTCAGCTGAGTGTTTTTAAGTCATCTTTATATTTGTTTTGATTGACATTGTACAAACATGAAGCAACAACACAACACATGATAATTTAATTAACATTGCCATAACCAATGAATATTGTAACTTGTCATTTTCTTAACAGATATTTGCCACACTATATCTCTGTTATTTACTAACATTTATTTTCTGTAGATAACTGTTACAATGACTGATTTTCAAAATATATGATTCGCATGGCGAAATTAGCCTTTAGCAAAATAAAAACAAAACATTCTGACCAATTAAAAGATGTCAATTGAAACGAGAAAAAGAGTGTTGAGGGGATGTATAGAGCATGTTCTTTTGTATGGATGTGAAACTTGGGCAATGAGAAGTCAAGCTGAAAAACATTTGATGGCTGTAGAAATGTGGTTTCTGAGGAAAATGCAAACAATACCATGGACAGACAGAAAAACCAATGACCAAGTACTACAGGAGACAAATGACAATCGTACATTGATTAGTGAAATTAGACGTAGATAGTCAAAATTGTTTGGACATGTTATGAGAAGAAATGGATTAGAGAACTTAGTGACAACTGGCAAGATCGAAGGGAACAGACCAAGAGGAAGACCGAGAGGAAAATACTTGGATGGCTTGGCCACATGGCATGGACGAGACAGGAACACTGATCTGATCCACGAATCTGGTGATCGCGTGAAATGGCGAGTCATGACGGCCCACGCTTATGACACAAGATTGATTGATTGATGTTATCATGATATGATATAAGAATGTAACATGACTTATTTACCCATTTCGATAGGAAGACCCCGGAAGATCCAAATAACTTCTATTGTTCATTTCAGAGAATTCCCTAATGTACATTTAACATACACCACATGTTTAGATAGTCTTTGCAGAGATATAGTCATTTGTCTTGTAAGATTTGATAGAGAACTGCAGGCAGGCGGGCTTTTTTGTTTTTTGCTTAGGCCTACGCAACATTGACGTATGGCGCAAGGCCTGAAGACTGGAGAAGGTTTACTTCAACGGAGTCTGCCATTGAAGATTTTTTTCATCACGCTACAGTGATGAGGGTGACTGTCTTCGCCATTCTAAAGTGGATGTCTGCCCAATTTTAACTTCTACTCAGCCAACTTGTCCTTGCCGCCGTCGGCTGCTGCTACGAGGAAGTAAAAGCTAAGTAAAAAAATGAAATAACTCTCCAATACTTTGAAATACACCACATATCCAACACCTGGTGAATTATTATTATACGAACACTTACCACGCAAATGATAACAGTGTGGAATTTCATCGATGGAAAAAATTAAAGACAATTAATTTACTTGGTGGACATTTTTGTAAAATATTGATTTGTGAATAATTGCTGCTGATCCATGGCATGATCACTCCACCAGAAGAACAGATATTAAATACTGAAAACAAAGATACACACATGTTGATTGTGTTTATTTCCAATTTTAATAAAGTTGACAGTCATCTGTTGTGGTTAGATGTTCAGAAACTGGCATTTTTTATATTTTAAATAATGAAAGTCCATTGTGGTTGGGTTACAACTTAGATGAAACGATATTAGAAGAGTTGAGTTGAATCCTCTGGTGTTTTCTAAAGTGATTTCCCAGAACTTCTTTGATCTTGTGCACGGAAACTCAGCATATTTTTTTTCATTCAACTTATTCTATAAATTTAGAGTGGGAAATTATCTTAGTATATTTCTCTATATACTTTTGTGGGCTTGACACATTTGCTAACATCCTGTCACAAGGAAACTTTGTCAGGTTATTTATACTTGGGACATAAGACATCTTGAACCTTAGACAATTCGTAAGTCTGAAATCTTTTAAATACCCATCATCTTCTTTACCACACCAGTCCATCTGCTCCTGGTCTAGATTTTTCTCCTACTAAACTGCTTCTGAATCTATTTGGAATTAATGTGTAGTCAATTGTATTGTGAATATTACCTTCAGGCCTTTTCCACCTATATAATTGTCGAGGATGGTGTCTGCCCCAGATGTTACACGTTACTATTTCATAGTACTCTACCCTTGCTATTATTCTGTAACCTCTCTCAATCCTCTCACCAAGGTCATAACCACTAGTCACACCACTCACCTTTTCGTTGCCTACTTTGGCATTGAAATCCCCGAGTATGACAGTCATTTCAAAGTGTTTACACTGGTCCACGGCCATGTGTCAAAGACTGAAGTATAGAGGTCTGAGGTCTGCCTCAAGATAGAAGACCACCGGGAAGAGTGGTCAACCTCAAGTAGATCAGAGGTAACACAGTGCCCCTACATGAGGGCAGGGTAGGTGATAGGAAGGGGAACTATTAAATAGTTCTCTCATGAGACACGGAGGTATCGACCAGATAGTTAGTACTCTGGTCACGGCAGAATCACGCCTACGTGATAGCCACGGAGAAGTGGATTGCCACTCAATAGGAGACGGCTGCTATAAGCGTGCTGAGTGTGACAGCACGCAAAAAGCCGAAGGACGCACAAGGTCCTTCCGCGTGCTGTGTACCCACGCGAGTAGGAAAGTCAGACTGGGGACTGACTTCGTAGCGAGCGCACCGTTTAGTGTCGATAGGAGTTTTTTGTAGCCAAGTAGATAGAGATTAGCAATAGGGTTAGGAAACTAGTGATAGGCAATTCTGTGGCTTTGTGTGTGATTGATAGCGACTGTTTTGTAAATGTAAAGAGCCAACGGCAATAAAATGTATCATCCATTTCCTCTCACACGACTTGCAAGTTCCTTGTGTGGTGCGAGAGAAGTAATCCTATGATGCCTGAAACAATCGGTTGCTACACCATGTCTATTACGTTTTAAAATATATCTATACATTCTTCTGTACAGTCTGCTGTTGGTGTGTATAGGTGTTTTTATGCTAATATTCAGAAGTTTGCCATGGAGTTTCACTAATAATATTCTATCTGTGATTGTCCAAACTTCTTTACCTCCCTGGCACTCATTTGATCCAAAATGATGCCAACACCCCTTTTGTTGTCCTTCCCTCCAGAGTAAATAATTATATACTTTATCTCAATATTTCCTCCCCGCACCTGGTCATCGCATTTCACTAATCCCTGACATATGTATTTTCAATCTTTTCATTTCTTTCTTGATATTATCTAGTTTTTCCAATCTTGTTAAGGGTTCTGTCATTCCATAAAACAATATTTAGTGTACTTTTAACAGTTACTTTGCACACATTTGCTTGATGACTGTCGAGAATCACCTGTAGCACGTGATGCTCACTACCGGGTGAAGCGACTCCACTGGAATCCCCATTAACACCGTTATCTTCATCAGTTTTTGTTTTCAACCTATGGATTCTTGAAAAAATACAGCGGTTGTTGCCCCTTGTCTTCCGCCGATTTGTGTATGGTTGACTCCAATAGCCTTTGTCTAAAATAAAACTCTGAAAGGCAGCAGGTGAGGATGGAGTTTTGGTGAAGGTGGGTGTGGGGGAAGAGGTTATGTGGGCCTCTTACCCGCCGATGCCACGTCATAGAATTGTGAGGTATTTTATCTAGATAGCTACCCCACAACTAACTCGCCTCCTCACAGTGACCACAGACTGTGTTGGTTCACAGCTGCTTGTTCAAGACATTAACAGCTTGACTGTAGTCAACATATCTACAGGCAACACCAAAGATTCCGCAACTCGGTGGGAGCGTCTGGTAGTAAGAAAGACTCTTACGCCAGGATCTAACCTAGATCCATAGAGTGTACAATATCAAGATAATTGTCCACCCCAGAACCAGTACATAACAGCACTTATATGTATAAGGAAAGAAGGCTATTTCATTATATATTCATACATACAAATTATCATGCAAAGAATGAGAAAGAAAATACAACCTGATATTCCACTGGCACCTTTCCGTCTTGACAGACGATAGTTGTAATTGTGCTTGGCCAAAAGGGGATGTCTCCCCAAATTTTTAACTTCTACTCAGCCAACTGTCCTTGCCGCCGTCGGCTGCTGCTACGAGGAAGTAAAAGCTAAGTAAAAAAATGAAATAACTCTCCAATACTTGAAATACACCACATATCCAACACCTGGTGAATTTTTTTAATACGAACACTTACCACGCAAATGATAACAGTGGGGAATTTCATCGATGGAAAAAATTAAAGACAATTAATTTACTTGGTGGACTTTTTTGAAAAATATTGATTTGTGAATAATTGCTGCTGATCCATGGCATGATCACTCCACCAGAAGAACAGATATTAAATACTAAAAACAAAGATACACACATGTTGATTGTGTTTATTTCCTTTTAATAAAGTTGACAGTCTCTGTTGTGGTTAGATGTTCAGAAACGGCATTTTTATATTTTAAAAATGAAAGTCCATTGGGGTTTGGGGTTACAATTTAGATGAAAGATATTAGAAGAGTTGAGTTGAATCCCTGGTGTTTTTCTAAATGATTCCCAGAACTTTTTTGATCTTGTGCACGGAAACTCAAAATTTTTTTTCATTCAACTTATTCTATAAATTTAGAGTGGGAAATTATCTAGTATTTTTCTCTATATACTTTTGTGGGCTGACACATTTGCTAACATCCTGTCACAAGGAAACTTTGTCAGGTTATTTATACTTGGGACATAAGACATCTTGAACCTTAGACAATTCGTAAGTCTGAAATCTTTTAAATACCCATCATCTTCTTTACCACACCAGTCCATCTGCTCCTGGTCTAGATTTTTCCCCTACTAAACTGCTTCTGAATCTTTTTGGGAAATTAATGTGTAGTAATTGTATTGTGAATATTACTTCAGGCCTTTTCCCCTATATAATTGTCGAGGATGGTGTCTGCCCAGATGTTACACGTTTTTATTCATAGTACTCTACCCTTGCTATTTTTCTTTTAAACCCCTCTCAATCCTCTCACCAAGGTATAACCACTAGTCCACCACTCACCTTTTCGTTGCCTACTTTGGCATTGAAAAACCCCGAGTATGAAGTCATTTCAAAGTGTTTACACTGGTCCACGGCCATGTGTCAAAGACTGAAGTATAGAGGGCTGAGTCGCCCAGATAGAAGACCACCGGAAGAGTGGTCAACCCCAAGTGATCAGAGGGGAACACAGTGCCCTACATGAGGCAGGGTAGGTGATAGGAAGGGGAACTATTAATAGTTCTTTATGAGACACGGAGGTATCGACCAGATAGTAGTACTCTGGTCACGGCAGAATCACGCCACGTGATAGCCACGGAGAAGTGGATTGCCACTCAATAGGAGACGGCTGCTATAAGCGTGCTGAGTGTGACAGCACGCAAAAAGCCGAAGGACGCACAAGGTCCTTCCGCGTGCTGTGTACCCACGCGAGTAGGAAAGTCAGACTGGGGACTGACTTCGTAGCGAGCGCACCGTTTAGTGTCGATAGGAGTTTTTGTAGCCAAGTAGATAGAGATTAGCAATAGGTTAGGAAACTATGATAGGCAATTCTGTGGCTTTGTGTGTGATTTGATAGCGACTGTTTTGTAAATGTAAAGAGCCAACGGCAATAAAATGTATCATCCATTTCCTCTCACACGACTTGCAAGTTCCTTGTGTGGTGCGAGAGAAGTAATCCTATGATGCCTGAAACATCGGTTGCTAACACATGTCTAATTCGTTTTAAAATATATCTATACATTCTTCTGTACAGCCTGCTGTTGGTGTGTATAGGTGTTTTATGCTAATATTCAGAAGTTTGCCATGGAGTTTCAATAATAATATTCTATCTGTGATTGTCCAAACTTCTTTACCTCTCCTGGCACTCATTTGATCCAAAATGATGCCAACACCCCTTTTGTTGTCCTTCCCTCCAGAGTAAATAATTATATACTTATCTCAATATTTCTCCCCCGCACCTGGTCATCGCATTTCACTAATCCCTGACATATGTATTTTCAATCTTTTCATTTCTTTCTTGATATTATCTAGTTTTCCAATCTTGTTAAGGGTTCTGTCATTCCATAAAACAATATTTAGTGTACTTTTAACAGTTACTTTGCACACATTTGCTTGATGACTGTCGAGAATCACCTGTAGCACGTGATGCTCACTACCGGGTGAAGCGACTCCACTGGAATCCCCATTAACACCGTTATCTTCATCAGTTTTGTTTTCACCTATGGATTTCTTGAAAAAATACAGCGGTTGTTGCCCCTTGTCTTCCGCCGATTTGTGTATGGTTGACTCCAATAGCCTTTGTCTAAAATAAAACTCTGAAAGGCAGCAGGTGAGGATGGAGTTTGGTGAAGGTGGGTGTGGGGAAGAGGTTATGTGGGCCTCTTACCCGCCGATGGCCACGTCATAGAATTGTGAGGTATTTTATCTAGATAGCTACCCCACAACTAACTCGCCTCCTCACAGTGACCACAGACTGTGTTGGTTCACAGCTGCTTGTTCAAGACATTAACAGCTTGACTGTAGTCAACATATCTACAGGCAACACCAAAGATTCCGCAACTCGGTGGGCGCGTCTGGTAGTAAGAAAGACTCTTACACCAGGATCTAACCTAGATCCATAGAGTGTACAATATCAAGATAATTGTCCACCCCAGAACCAGTACATAACAGCACCTATATAAGGAAAGAAGGCTATTTCATTATATATTCATATATACAAATTATCATGCAAAGAATGAGAAAGAAAATACAACCTGATATTCCACTGGCACCTTTCCGTCTTGACAGACGATAGTTTGGTACATTGTGCTTCAAAACGGCTTAATAACTATAACCCATGGCAGTGGCGAGTGAGGATGATAAGGCCAATTCGTGCTGTAAATGTTCGTCCACAGTGGATGCATGTGAAAACATGGTCATTTCTACCGTCATGCACCATCTTATGTCTCTCACGCTCTGTGTGGGATTTATCTGCAATCATTTTCTCTTTTGTCTTTATTTCATTTCTGATAGTTGCCCTCCATGCAACACGTTCAGCGGCAACTTGCTCTCAATGCGCATTATCAAGGCCTGTATCAATCATATCCCGCTTACACACATCTTTGTATCGTAGTAGAGGCCGGCCCTCAGGTCTCCTACCCATGTGTAATTCACTAAAAAAGATGTCATTTGGTATTCTACCATCATCCATCCTCGTAAAGTGTCCTATCCATCTAAGTCTACGAAGACTGAGCATGGAACACACTGTCACACAACATGATCTTTCCAATACTTCAGTATGTGTGATTTTGTCTTTCCACTTAATACCAAGTATTATTCGCAGACATCGCATATGAAAGCTATTTAAACGTTTCTCTTGGTGTGGGTAAGTTGTCCATGTTTCACTGCCATAAAATATGAATACAATTTTGTGGAACTGCGGTAAAACTGTGAGAATGTAAACAACATAAAATGACACCGCGTAGTGCAGCTTTACATAATAGAATTACGACAAATACAGGACATTGCGGCGATTAGCCTTCATCAGCAAACAAACACTTTCACAAAACACAACATACAGCCAAGGATATCTCCTGTGACTACATCAATACGTGACGACAAGACTTAAAAGATTAGTTAGTTAGTTAGTTAGTCGAGGTTCCAACATCACGGCAACGGGTTGTCCCCATCAAGCTTCTTTCCTATGCCAGTGAAAATCACACAAAATACTCCCATGTAAAATAGTCCAATGTAAAAGGTGGAATAGGCAGGAGTCTTGGCAAGCCAGCAGCCCGCACAGGTACACTGTGCATAATGCCGCTGCCAGAATGCCAACACAAAATTAATCCACAAAACCACAGTTCATCGTCGATGGACTCGGCAGTCACCAGAAAAACCTCATTGACCCGGGTTTTCTCACATGGCTCGGTCTTTTAACGCAGGGCAACCCGCCGAAAGTGTCGCATAAAGCACGAACTCTGCAGCTTCAGCGCCAACTCCCGGGAGTCTCCTGAAAAATGCAGTCGTGAACCGAAAAGGCAAATCAGTCTATTCAGCAACAGCCGGTACCCATTGTTCCGAACATGCAGGTCATTGTACAGGACAGATGTAAAAGCATTCCCCGCGAATTTCAAAGGTCACAGTGTTGCCATCGCACTCACTCGGTAGCAGGGTGACGGAACCATGTACTACATGTCCAACATGAGGAAAATGCGATTACAAACCGTAGCTGCAAGCATAAACACGCCACAGGCCTTAACGGTTCAACGCCTAACCGCCATGTTGGCGACAGCAAGTCCGAGCGAATAATATGTAACCGCGAATATCACCGATGTCTTCTTTTTATACCCAACCGAGGGAGTGGGGTGTAAGATAATGACGGGGCGGTGGGTGTGACGTTCAGTGAGCATCCCAGGTACTCTAGCGGAAGTACATTGAAAGAAGGGGGAGGGGGGGGGGGAGAAGGCAGGAAGGTAGGAAGGACGGCAACCTGTGATAGCAATCTGAGAATGGTATCTGAGCAATCCGAGTGGATGCATCCACAAAGCATGAATGGGTGCCAGTGAATGGGTATGACCCAATGTGGACGAATATTGAAAAGCAATGGAGTGTGAACCCAAGTATGATGGTGATACTAACCAATCTCACATTCTGCAATCCTTTATGTTGCTGTGAGGCGAGTCCCAAAGTCAGGATGGACTGATATGCGCGAGCGCACACACATACATCCACGCCGCTCAACAGACATTTATAGAATAGTGTACATGGACATGTGCAAGGCACACATGAGAAGAGAGAGACAGAGAGAGAGACAGACAGACAGACAGACAGACAGACAGACAGACAGACAGACAGACAGACAGACAGACAGACAGACAGGTTGGTATAGTTAATGCGATATGCCACAAATGGTATGCGGACAAATGATGTGGGTAGGCACAGAGAAGCAATTTTTGAGGGAGAGAGAGACGAGAGAGAAGAGAGAGAGAGAGAGAGAGAGAGAGAGAGAGAGAGAGAAAGAGAGAGAGAGAGAGAGAGAGAGGGGGCTGGTATCGTTCATGTGATGTGCCACTTGGGGTATGCGGAGTAGGTCGGTCTACAAATACTAGGCTTCACTCATACTGTTCCCTATGTGGTATATCGCATTAACTATACCTCTCTCTCTCTCTCTCTCTCTCTCTCTCTCTCTCTCTCTCTCTCTCTCTCTCTCTCTCTCTCTCTCTTCTCATGTGTGCCTTGCGCATGTCCATGTACACTATTCTATGAATGTCTGTTGAGCGGCGTGGATGTATGTGTGTGCGCTCGCACATATCAGTCCACCCTGACGTTTTCTTTTTACTGTTCTCAGCATATACACAGCATTTACTGTACCCATGCCTTCTACAAATCGACATTTTTTTTCTCCCACATCAGTTTGATTTTTCTTTCTCACTCTTTGCATGATAATCCGTAGCAAAATCTTCGTAATGTGACTCATTATACTAATCGTTCTATGCTGATCACATTCCAAGGTTTCCTGAATTCTTTGGGATTGCAATAAATACAGAAGTACTTAATTCAGAATGTATATCTCTGGTATCATATATTGTGTTCAGTAATCTGGTGACTTGATCTATTCCATATTCTTCTAAAGTATTAAGCATTTCTATTGTGATGTTATCTGAATCGGGGTTTTGCCAGCTTGTATATGTTTAAGAATATTCCGAACCCCCATCACACACACACACACATACTATATATTTAGTTTAGTTTAGTTTAGTTTAGCTTAGTTTAGTTTAGTTTAGTTAGTGTAGTTTAGTTTATCGACGGATCAACACCATGGCACACGGGTGTAACCCATAAGTGCTCCGTTCTGCTCCTAACTCAAGCCTGAGTCTGGAAAATCGCAGCTCAGTGCACGAACTCCGTAGCACCGGTGAACATCCTACAATACTTTGGGTAGATTTTTAACTAGAAATTTCTCCCCCAGCAGCGCTGTTAGGCTACCCTTTCTCGATGTCCAACTGTTAAGGGATTTTGTTAACGTGCGCAACAATACACACTGGAGTCCGATCTCACTACCCAGAGACAAGGGGACATTATGTTAATAGAGGTCCATTGAAATAATCCCGGCCCTCATCGGGGCTTGAACCTGGGACCTCCAGCACTCTAGGCGGAGACCATACCTCGAGACCACTCATCCCCCATGTATATATATATATATATATATATATATATATATATATATATATATATATATATATATATATATAATATATATATATATATATATATATATTTTTTTTGTTTAAATTTTTTAAAAAATGTTTTCCATATCCTTTACAGGACAACGCTGTCAACATCAGCATCTTTCAGCTGTATGTTGATGTCTTGGCAAGATTACGCTCAGTAGTTTGCCATTGCTTTCTGAGCGGCCGGCTCAGTTATCCCGCAAGTCACCAGCGGGGGTCGAACCGCTCCCAGGTCTCGCCCTGTTACGAGACTCTGCGTGATAAACGGGATTACGGAGAAAGTGTTGTAACCCCTCGGCCAGAGAGACCGGCATATATATATATATATATATATATATATATATATATATATATATATATATATATATATATATATATATATATATATATATATATATATATCTTAAGTGAATTCAATTAGTATTAGCAGCACATGTAAAGTAACACTAAAAGAACACTGCAAACAGCGGTATAAATAACACCAAGTGCATTCCCTGCCAGCGTATCAGCCTGTCCATTCTCAAGCACTCTAGCATGGCCAGTCCAAAAACACCCATACAATTCTCACAATATTTGACCGCTGAAGCTAGGTGAGCCATTCCACATGAAATATTCATTTCTCCACATTACTAAGCATACTGAGTCCGCGTTGAAGACATTGTGTGTTGCAGTGGTCTCCTCTAACCAACGGAATGCCGCTGTGACGGCTTTCGCTTCCATTCTCATGCTGGAGGTCGTGGCCTCATATGCCACTCTCATTTTTTTAAGAATAGTTCATCAGCCCTCGCAATGAAACCCCAATCACCCTGTCTGTTTTTCACTACTGACCCTTCAGTATAGATCACTATGTCACCTTAATGTGTGTTACTCTGGATCAGTTGTTGCAAATCAAAAAATGTGCGGCTCGCTGCCCTTCTCTGCACTCACGTCCAAAAGTCACTATTACATTGTGCCAGTCAGTCATGTCTTCCGGTACTTCAACCCACTCTTTTTCACGATTAATGCTCTTTAGATCACACACCCGCCGTATAGATATTTCTGCCTGTCCATCCAGCACCTGTCTCGTCTTAGTCCCTTGACCATATCCATGGCTTCATGCAGGGTGTGATCCCTATCTGCAGCAACTCTCAGGTACCATTTGACTTAAAGGACCCCATGCCTATCCGCCAATGTTGGTAGCGCCAGGATATGCCTCATGCATGTAATTGGTGTTTCCTTTGTGCACCCCAGGATCAGAGGCATGGCCGCAGTCTATATGCGCTCCAGCCTTTCAAGTTGGCACTTAGATGTTGTTAGTAGCCCCAACCATACTCAATGAGAGATACTATTAACTGCTGAAAGGGCCAGTAAAGCATCCGTTGCTCTACCCCGCTTGCTACCATCGCCCTTAATGTATTTAGTCTCCTACCAGCCTTCACCACCAAATACTCCACATGATCCTTAAAAGACATACACATGTTAAAAGTGATTCGCAAGTACTTCAATTTACTCTCACTACTAAGAGGACTAAATGGCAATCTACTGAACGTAAACTTGCCAAAATATCAACAACAGCAAACAATGCTGGTGTTGACTGCAAACGTCCTGTAAAGGATATGTAACTAAGAGGATCTCCATTCAATATAATACATGGGGCATCTGCCTTTACAATCCAGTTGTCCAGGAAGTACCACACAACCTACGTCTTGTCCGGGTTTATAACGGCCTGTGCGTCCCTGCACCACTCAGCAACCCTGTTACATATTGAACAATCAAGTATAAAGAAAGTATAAATACAAATACAAATACAGACAAATACAGAAGGGAAATACGATGTCTGTATTAAGATAGGAGACATGACAAATCGGTAAAATAAACACTAAGATTAGCTGAGTGGAAAAGTACAGCCAAGGAATCAATTTACCTTGAAGGCCATAGCCTCTAAAGGGCTATGGAAATATATGTAACAAACTACAAATGATGAGTCTTAAAGGATATCAAATTTAAACACCCAGTACTTGCGTCAACGTTATCGTTTAAACATAATTGATATGTGGAGGACAATGTTTAACCGTTATTGAAAGATGTAACCTGGAGTGATGTAAACATCGGCAGAGAGTAACCTATAAGGTATCCACCACACATATTTCCGCATTTGGAAGACAGGAGATGAATACACATTCATAATACCCAAAACATGTCAACTAGTAGGAGATCAGCATGGCTGAATGGATACGAACACTCGCTCTTAAACGTTCGGTGTTCTGATACCAGGTAGCTGGTTCAGCCTCTGCACCGGTCAGCTGGAATTACAAGTTAACGTCTCGCCCTTGTCCTTGGACGTAAATTACAAGCACTTCAGAAGTCGGAGCTGGTTCGCCTCATGGCGAGGGACACTGGTAAAGCTATGTCACATGCCAAAAGTCAGTCCAGTGCTCCGGAAGTAGTATCACGTGAATGTACTATCCTTGAGTTCAAAGTGAGTGAACGCAAAATAGAACCAAAAAAATAAAATAAAAATAAACCAAAACATAATCAACTACTGCATGACGGATATCTATGAGAAATCATGGCTACAATGCCATGACAAATTAGTTTATTAGAGTACAGAATGTCATTACAAATTAAATTGGCATCCATCTTTAAGGACACTGTATACACTAAATACACAGGTGTTAACAACAGCCCTAAGAAACGAAAAAAAAAAAATTAAACAAAATAAACAAAATAAAAGAAAGAACCGCGAATGGAAATATACTACGTATTGTTTTCGCTTCGCAAGCCACGGGGCAGTCGTCATGACCGGTCGGGTCATTAGTAGAAGACAAAAATCAAGCTTGAGCCTGGGTTGAAATATTGATCCCATGAAACATGCGAGACTCGTGAAACCACGTGGGGATCAGGGGCCAAGTCTAGTCATGAGACTGGATCGTCACCATTCAAGGCAGATCTGTGTAGGTGGACGAATTGTGTGGGTTGGTCCAGGGGCTATTCCTCTATATGGAATACAGTGCGAAAGGCGGATAATAACATACGCACGAATAAAACACAGTGTTATACATGGAGCACATACAATTAAAAGCAGAAGACACACTGTGATGGATATGGCACCAAACAAGAAACACAGAATGATGAAACATTTATGGCAAAGCAATCACAGAGGAAGTTATATGGTATGTGTCACCTAACAAAGACAGAGGAAATAAAGGAATATGATATATATCACCACAAATGAAGAGAATGTATAAATACATATGTCACAAATCAAAGGCAGTAAGAACAAGGAAGCATACATGTCCTGCTAAAGATAGGTAATATCAATAAACAAATGTTACCAAATAAAAACAGCGATAACGATGTAGCACACAAGGCTAATCAAATCAAAATCAAATCAAATCAACTTTATTAGGGTCACAAATTGGGCGCGCAGGCCCGTCTTACATTCGGCCCTTCCAATCACTCGTCTTTCGTTCATCAAGAGCATTATACATTTACATAGGAAGAAAAATGAACATTGTGAAATGAATGTTGTAAAACATAAACAAGGCTAATTACCATGTTATGAGGCCCATTGTAGTGTGTGTGTGTAAAGAATGACTGTCGTATTAGTTACGTGTTCTTCTTTACCACTTTAGTGTCGTCCCTGGAGTGAAGAGAATCAACACCCACATTATTTTTAATTCAATATCTCTATTCTGGAGAAATCCAGCAGTACTCCGTCCACACACTCCCTCAATCTGAAGACCCCTTCCTCTCACTCTTACTCACCCCTGGATCTTGCCCCCTCTCATTCTTCCCCAACATAACATACTTGACAACTCTCGCTTCAACAAATAAAAACAAGAAATTTATTAAAGCAAAGAGTATATGTAGGAGAAGTGTATGTGTGTATAAGGTGTAGAATGTGTGACGGGTATTCTAAATCGTCTATAGACTCAGATCAGTGTTCAAGAGGATATTCATTCTCATCCCTGTGCTGAAGACACACCAGCACCATGTATCCCATACAAGTAACCTCACCCAGGTGATGCTCCTCCGGTCATGTGAAGACTTCCTCCGTTGTCTCTGGATCCACCAGGATGCTTGGACACCCCTGGCAAACACTGTCTAATTAGAGTCTGATTCACACTATGAACTTCCTCGGTTAGTTAACGGATTGTTAATCAGGAAATTCTAATCCTATTGTCACTGTTAGTGGAGAAATCTTAATGGATCTAGAGTCACTGGTTCTAAAGATTCTTCATATTAACACCACAATCTAACGGTTCTGGGTATCAGTATAAATTATGCAATGTTCTGACTGTTTATTGGTACATCTATCACTTGGCTAAACCTCAATCTCGTCAACATGTCCTGCTCAGCAGAAGCCAGGTCCCCGCAAACCAACTTGGGTATAAGCCCTATGTAGCGGCCTCTCAGCAACCTCTGTCTTCAGATGCTGAGCCCTCCTTGTATAAAACTTTGAACCTGCTTCTTCGTAGTAAATCATCGAACACTCAAGTGGAACACTCAAGAGGAACTGTACATGGAACCTGTAGAGCAGATAACATCATGGTGAGGGCAACTCAGTCCTGGCCAGAATTAGGCAAGTGTAGGCCAATAACAGCACTCAGATCTATAACAGAGATCCGATCTCTGTCATACGGCCAAATAACTCAATCATATGATCTGAGACATGGCAACACCAGGAAAGACTAAAGGAACGAGTAGAAACCCAGCAGATGCCCTACTGGAAGATCCTACCATTACACATTCCCCTCCTCCCTCTCAATCATCCTTAATCTCTCTAATTATTATTCCACTACATTGTCCTCAACTTCCCGAGTAAAATGATATATAACACAAGCTACTTAAAGCCACACAATAGAATACTAGTGCCGACGCTCCTGTGATACTTTTTAGCACAGCACTTAAAGAACATTCTATCACTAATCATAATACATTATATCACTGCACAGTACTGCACTCTATTCCTAATCATACTCTTAAGTTAGATATAATTAATTGCCTACCATATGTCTATTCCTGTTGTTACTAGAGAAACTAGGCAATCCGATTGGATCTATGTCCGCGGATAACTATCACTACTAAGACAGCCCAGTCCCTCTAATATAACACAAATCGGAATAATCCCCAATCCTAACACTTCAGAATGGTTTTCTCGACTCCCTCTACATGTTTACCGCACTGGGTTTTATATGGGTGCTTGAGTGAGTCACCAGAAAGTCCAGACGCCAATCAGTCCAGAATTTGGCCTTTGTCCTCCTGTTTCTAGACTAACCAGAGTCAATTAGCTGTCAAGTTTCCTTTTCATCTGGGGAGTTCTTTGTCTCATCCAACAAATATCATGGTTGTCTGTAAGCCAGAGACCTTTCTCCCATTACAGAAACCTTCTGACCTCTAGCAGACATTTGTCCATTACTTTCAACGGCCAACTCCCGGTTTGTAGACAAATGTTGCCAATACACCTCTCGAACAACATCCTGTCATCAAACTGTTGACTGTGTGTAGACAACTCGACGTGACTCCCTTTGATCTCATACACACTGTCGACCAGGTGCAGAGAATCTGTACCGACCTATTTTCCTCAGTTTGTTCACCATCAAAGAGTCAATTGTGTTAGCAAAATAACGTCGGGTCTGGTTGTCATCGATCGACTGGCAAGTTTATTTATCCTGTGACATAGGCCCCCTCCTAAGGGAGTAGTCCGCAACAATTCTTTCTTCTTGGAGGTTCGATCCAGATGACCTATTCCTCTTCTTCAGGAGCTGGATGTCTAGACAGGAAATCAGCTCCAACATTTTCCTTCCCACGTATATACTCCACTGTAAAGTGGTATGGCTGAAGTAGCAACGACCACCGCATCAAACGGGCGTTGAGCTTATGAGAAGTGGCCAGGAATATCAAAGGTTGATGATCCGACTGAACTCGAAACTGAACTCCATACAAATAAGGCTGGAATTTTTGTACGGCCCATACGAGAGCCAAACACTCTCTCTCAACGGTCGAATAATTCCTCTCAGCCGGGAGAAGTTTCTTGCTTGCGTATGCCACTGTTTTCAAAACTGAAGCATCGTCTGTTCCTTCCTGTAACAAAGCTGCCACAATCCCAATCCCACTTGCATCCGTTCTCAACACAAATGGTTTGGAAAGGTCCGGGAGCTGTAACACAGGTTTGCTGACCAAGGCCTCCTTCAACTGACTGTAGGCAGTCTCACATTCTGGTGTCCAAACTATTTGGTCTGGGAATCCCTTTTTCAAGGTGTCTGTTAATGGAGCTCCCAGTTCAGTGAAATGTGGGATAAATTTGTGGTAGAACCCACACAACGATAGAAAAGATCGCACATCCTTCTTCGTTTTTGGCCTTGGAGCACTTCTGATTTTCTCTAGGTTCTTTTCCTCTGGGACAATGTGTCCTGGAGTGATGGTGTGACCTAGAAATTCCAGAGTCTGGTAACCGATCACGTACTTGGTTGGGCGAGCTGTAAGCCCTGCTTCCTTGAGCCTATTGAAAACACTTTTCAAGGATTGTAAATGGTCATCCAAACTGTCACTGGAAATCAGAATATCATCCATAAATGAGATGATGGACGGATCCTTTAAAGGATCTAGTAAAGTCCTCATCATGCGAGTAAACACACTAGGTGCATTGCTGAGTCCAAAGGGCATGACCTTGAATTCATAATGTCCACTGGGGGTACTGAAGGCCAGTAGCGGTCGACCCACTGGTTTGACCGGAATCTGATAATACCCGCGACTCAGATCCACCTTTGAGAAATACCTTGCCTCATGGAGCCTCGCGAATAGCTGAGTTGGATTCGGCAAAGGTTCCACCTGAAATTGTGTATGACTGTTCAGAAGTCGGTAGTCTATACACAACCGGTGTTCTCCACTTGGTTTTCGTAACAAAACTACCCCCGCATTGTATGGGAATGTGGATGGTGCAATCACGTCATCCTCCAACAGATTCTGTATTTCCTCCTCCAGGGCCTTTTCTTTAGAGAGTGGCACTGGGTAAACCTTTTGGCGAACAGGCTCCTGAGTGGTCAAAGTCATCTCGAACTCCACCAACCTCGTTCGTCCTGGTTTATCAGTCAGTATCTCCTTATGAGACTTGAGAACCTGGGTTATCTTTTCCCTCTCCTGGGAAGTCAGATCAGGGTTCACCTGTACATCCTTGTAGGTTTCCTGGTGTACCAGGGGATATTCCCTTCCCTCGTTGGTTCCCACTTCTGTCTCCACTGCAACTGCCATTGCCAGGAGGTGAGCTGCTTTTTCTCCTGGTCTCTCTTCGTATTTCCGCAAGAGATTGATATGGAAAATCTTCGACTTTCCCCTTATCCGGATCTGATCGTTCGTTCTGGATATCACCCTTTCCACGGGAAATGGTCCTTGCCAACCTATCTCCAGTTTGTTGTTTCCCGTTGGGAGTAGCAACAATACTTTGTCTCCCACCTCTAGAGATCTGTCTTTAGACCTACGGTTGTAGTAAGCCGCATGTCTCTTTCTGGCTTTTTTCAAGTTTTGATTAGCCAGAGTCCATCTCTTGTGAAGTTTTTCTTTCAGTTCTTCCACATATTTGTAAGAAGAGATCACTTCTTCTGATGTCCCCTCTTCAGTTCAACTCCTCAACATGGCTTCCAACGGTCCCTTGATTGGACGACCAAACAGCAACGTAGCGGGTGGTAGTCCTGTTGAGCCATGAGGAACTTCCCGATAGGCAAAAAGTGCTGCTGGGATATATTCATCCCACCTATCAGGTTTTTCCTGCGCTAGTTTCCTGAGCATTGTCATCAACGTGCCGTTGAAACGCTCTACTTGTCCATTGGCTTGAGCGTGGTAGGAGCTGGTATGGATATGGTTAGAGTGGAACACCCTAAATACCTCCTCCATAAGTTTTCCACAAACCTGGGACCCATTGTCCGTCAGTATTTGATCAGGAAAGCCTAATCTAGTAAAGGCCTCCATCAGTGCGTCCGCCACTCGTTTCGAGTCAATCTTGGTCAACGGTATGGCTTCACCCCACATTGTACAGCAATCCACCATGGTGAGTATATACATGTTCCTCTTCCTAGTCCTAGGAAGTGGACCCACAATATCGATGGCTACCCTCTCGAAAGGAGAGTTCATGATGGGCATTTCACCCAAGACCACCGGCGCTGTCCAGTGTTTCGGTGCCACCCTCTGGCACTCAGGGCATGACTTCACATACCGACGCACATCACCTGTCATTCCCGGCCAATAGTAAAGGCAGGAAATTCGCTGCATCGTGGCGGCAATACCCATATGCCCACTGAATGAGATGGTATGCCCCATATGAAGAATCTGGGAACGGTGGGCCTTTGGGACCACCAACTGACCATGTAGGTTGTCTCCCCTTCCGGCTCTCCTGTAGAGTATCCTATTCTTCATATAGTACTGCCCCCTTTTGGGTGGATCAGCACTTTTCTGCAGCTTTTTGTAGCAAGGACGTAACGTAGCATCCTCACTCTGGGCAGTTCGCAACTCCCCTGGCAGTGGGTTAGTCACATTGGCTTCTGCCTCATCCGTTTTCGTCTGAGAGCGAGTCTGAATTGCTCCCATATGGATTGGCTCCCTGGGCATTCCCAGAAAGACATACCGGCAACCGAGGATTACTGGAAAAATGGGATCGGTCAATACAGCGGCCTTGATGGTGCCGGTGACATATCTTGACCGAATCTCCACTCTAGCAATGGGCAATTTCATGGCTACAGCACTCTTCTGTGCAGGCTGTATCTCCATGGTTTCACCTGTGAATTGTTCTGGATGTACCAGATCCGCAGAAATCACGGCCTCCCCGTCCAGTCCTGTGTCGTATAAACACTCCACATGACGACCGTTAACTTCTACCAATTCCACTACAGGTGGTTTTTCCTGGTCTGGAGTCTCTCCTTCGGCCTCGACCTGTTCGGTGGGCTCCACCTTAGGTTTTCCGGGGCACACGACGAATTGAGTGTCTGCTGTCTTTCCCCTGCAGTCAATAGCATTGTGTGTATTCGACCTGCAGTGTTTGCACCATTTCCCTGTCCTAGATTTTCTTGGGCCGGACTTGAGTGAGCTCTCCTGGTGGTGAGCATCCTTGTCGACATTGCCATTGTCAGTGTCCACCTGCTTTGAAGTCACTTGACATGCCGCGAAGTGATGGTTCTTAGCCTTCGATTTGCAATCCCTCGTATTGTGATAAGGTGACTTACAAATCGAACACCACTTCTCCGGCCATGGTCGTTTTTGTGTAGAGCTCGAAGTTTTCTTGCTTTCCCCCTTTGTCTTCTCCGAACTCTCCTCTGAAGTTTTGACATATGGTTCCACCTTTTTAGTTCCTGTGCTCTTGGCTTTCTTCAGGTTATGTTTTTCCTGACTTTTGGTGTTTGTAGAAATGTTTTCTGCTGCCTCCCCATGGACCTCGACGAACCGTTCTGCCAATTTCGTCACCATGTCGATTCGTTCCGCCCCTTGTTCTCCCAAGAATGTCCTGAGAGGTTTCGACATTTGCTTCCGCATCTGGTCGACTACCGTGAGCTCTTCCAGACTCTCATAGTCATGCGCAAACGCAGTCAAATCCATCCACTTATGGAGATATGCTTTCAGACGCAGACTATAGGCGGCGAACAACTCCCCCGGTTCTCGTTTCGCTCCTCGAAGTTTTTTCCGGTAGGTATGGGACGTAACTTCAAATCGTTTCAGCAAAGCCGTCTTCAACTCGTCATAATTGTTCTCATGTCCTGGTGGCAGGCGAGAATAAACCTCGTAACCGGTCCCGCGTAAACCCTGGGATAGCTTGAGATTCCATTTTTTACGCTCCAGACCCATAGCAACTGACATAGCCTCGAAGCGTTGAAGGTACTGGTCAATCTTCTCTTTGTCCTCCTCGTAGATCGCTAGAGGGAACTTCATAGCATGGTAGCTATGTCCACTTACTGGTGTTGAGCCAGGGAGAGAGGAACCTCCCACTGCTCCCTCAGTTTCCCCACTAGATTGCCTCTTGAGCTCGAGTTCCCGCATCCGGTACTCATGCTCCCTTTTCTGAGCCTCTTGCTCCACTTCCCGTTGCTTAGCAGCTTGCTCAACCTCAAGTATCTTAGCAGCTTGCTCTGCTTCCAGTTTTTTAGCTTCTATTTCCAGCCTTCTCATGGCTTGCTCAGCCTCAAGTTGCCTAGCAGCTTGTTCTGCTTCCAATTTCTTAGCTGCTTGTTCCAACTCCATCCTTCTCAATTCCAACTCGGCCTTTCGATGCTCCCTTTCTGCTTGACGATACTCTCTCTCCACTTCCTGTATGTAATCCGTTAGAGCAGAACCCGATAATCCAATTTCTTCCCCCTTTGCTCTAAGTTCTGCCGTAGTTAATCTAGGAGTGGCCATATTAAAGAGAGGTAACTCAACAGATAGAGTATAGATTATCTCTAAACCAATATATAGCTAATGACAAAATACTATTAATCTATATATTTATAACACACCACACAACACAACACAATCACTCAGTGACAAGAGTAGAATCAGGACCACAGACCTATGCAGACGAGTGAAGTGTGAACAGGTAAGATAAGCCCTAACACCTATCCACATTCACTCTAGCTGGATTCTCACTAATAGGATATCTCCATCCTCTAACTAAAGATCCCGTGTTAAAAGATCCCGTTGTCTAAAGATCCCGTTGTACAAAAGATCACGTTTACGAGCCCCTAATAATTGTAGTGTGTGTGTAAAGAATGACTGTCGTATTAGTTACTTGTTCTTCTTTACCACTTTAGTGTCGTCCCTGGAGTGAAGATAATCAACACCCACATTATTTTTAATTCAATATCTCTATTCTGGAGAAATCCAGCAGACTCCGTCCACACACTCCCTCAATCTGAAGACCCCTTCCTCTCACTCTTACTCACCCCTGGATCATGCCCCCTCTCATTCTTCCCCAACATAACATACTTGACAACTCTCGCTTCAACAAATAAAAACAATAAATTTATTAAAGCAAAGAGTATATGTAGGAGAAGTGTATGTGTGTATAAGGTGTAGAATGTGTGACGGGTATTCTAAATCGTCTATAGACTCAGATCAGTGTTCAAGAGGATATTCATTCTCATCCCTGTGCTGAAGACACACCAGCACCATGTATCCCATACAAGTAGCCTCACCCAGGTGATGCTCCTCCGGTCACGTGAAGACTTCCTCCGTTGTCTCTGGAACCACCAGGATGCTTGGACACCCCTGACAAACACTGTCTAATTAGAGTCTGATTCACACTATGAACTTCCTCGGTTAGTTAACGGATTGTTAATCAGGAAATTCTAATCCTATTGTCACTGTTAGTGGAGAAATCTTAATGGATCTAGAGTCACTGGTTCTAAAGATTCCTCATATTAACACCACAATCTAACTGTTCTGGGTATCAGTATAAATTATGCAATGTTCTGACTGTTTATTGGTACATCTATCACTTGGCTAAACCTCAATCTCGTCAACATGTCCTGCTCAGCAGAAGCCAGGTTCCCGCAAACCAACTTGGGTATAAGCCCTATGTAGCGGCCTCTCAGCAACCTCTGTCTTCAGATGCTGAGCCCTCCTTGTATAAAACTTTGAACCTGCTTCTTCGTAGTAAATCATCGCACACTCAAGTGGAACACTCAAGGGGAACTGTACATGGAACCTGTAGAGCAGATAACATCATGGTGAGGGCAACTCAGTCCTGGCCAGAATTAGGCAAGTGTAGGCCAATAACAGCACTCAGATCTATAACAGAGATCCGATCTATGTCATACGGCCAAATAACTCAATCATATGATCTGAGACATGGCAACACCAGGTAAGACTAAAGGAACGGGTAGAAACCCAGCAGATGCCCTACTGGAAGATCCTACCATTACACATTCCCCTCCTCCCTCTCAACCATCCTTAATCTCTCTAATTATTATTCCACTACATTGTCCTCAACTTCCCGAGTAAAATGATATATAACACAAGCTACTTGAAGCCACACAATAGAATACTAGTGCCGACTCTCCTGTGATACTTTCTAGCACCGCACTTATAGAACATTCTATCACTAATCATAATACATTATTATCACTGCACAGTACTGCACTATATTCCTAATCATACTCTTAAGTTAGATATAATTAATTGCCTACCATATGTCTATTCCTGTTGTTACTCGAGAAACTAGGCAATCCGATTGGATCTATGTCCGCGGATAACTATCACTACTAAGACAGCCCAGTCCCTCTAATATAACACAACTCGGAATAATCCCCAATCCTAACACTTCAGAATGTTTTTCTCGACTCCCTCTACATGTTTACCGCACTGGGTTTTATATGGGTGCTTGAGTGAGTCACCAGAAAGTCCAGACGCCAATCAGTCCTAGAATTTGGCTTTGTCCTCCTGTTTCTAGACTAACCAGAGTCAATTAGCTGTCAAGTTTCCTTTTCATCTGGGGAGTTCTTTGTCTCATCCAACAAATATCCTGGTTCTCTGTAAGCCAGAGACCTTTCTCCCATTACAGAAACCTTCTGACCTCTAGCAGACATCTGTCCACTACTTTCAAAGGCCAACTCCCGTTTTGTAGACAAATGTTGCCAATACACCTCTCGAACAACATCCTGTCATGAAACTGTCGACTGTGTGTAGACAACTCGACGTGACTCCCTTTGATCTCATACACACTGTCGACCAGGTGCAGAGAATCTGTACCGACGTATTTTCCTCAGTTTTTTCACCATCAAAGAGTCAAATGTGTTAGCAAAATAATGTCGTGCCTGGTTGTCATCGATCGACTGACAAGTTTATTTATCCTGTGACACCCATCTCCCACCTATCCATACATTACCCCACCCACATACACACCCCCACCTACCCACACACACGCACACCAAGGGACACATACGTACCCCACCAACCGACCCATCCCCCTCGAGCACATCCCCCACCCACACACACTGCCATCACTTGATCCCTCAACCAAAACACACTCGCCACCCACAAACATTCCCCCACCAACCCACACATCCCACGCCCTTCCACATCTTAACCTACACATCCTCTCCCCACCCACACCTCAAACCACCCATCGCCCAGCCACATCTCCATTGACCCCATATTCCCCACCCACGCACACAATCCCCCACCAACCCACACATCACACATCCACTCACACATCCCCAAACCATACACACACATCCCCACCAACTGACATGTCCCTACCTACCCCCCACATCTCCCTAACCACCCATACCTCCCCAATCTACTCACACACACCCACAACCCACACATACTCATGTCCCTACCTACCCCCCACATCTCCCTAACCACCCATACCTCCCCAATCTACTCACACACACCCACAACCCACACATACGACTTCCACCCACACATGCCTTAACCCAATCCCCCACCACACAATCCCCCACCTGCACATCACATACATCCCAAACCACGCAATATTCCCAACCCACGCACCACACACACACACATCCCTCACCAACACATCCCCACTTACAAACCACACACATATCCCCCACACAGATACCACACAATATTCCCACCCACACCTCACAGATACCCTTACCCATCCACCCCACATACCCCCACTCACACACCACAAAAATCCCCCACCCACACACACACATACCTCACCCACACAATATCCCCAACCAACACACCACACACCTCTTGCCACCCACACACGCATTCCCTACCCGTCCATCAACACACACTCACTCACGCATACATCCTCCACTACGCACCCACACACCCCACACACCCACCCCCAACCAAACATCTCTCGATCATAATAACCCTACCCACACACATCCTCCACCCACTCACACATCCCACCCCGACACATACAACTATCTCACCCACCTACACATCCATAAGCTACTCACACACCCCCACCCACACATTCCCCATCCACGCACACATCTCACACCCACACACCCCACATACTTCCACCAACCACCACACATCCCCTACTCACCTACACATATACCCCACCCATACACACATTCCCCGCACCCATCACACACATCCCCCACACCACACACTACCCTTACCCACACACATATCCTCACCCATACCACCACAAACATACCCTCCACCCACACATCATGCACACATCCCCGACCAACACACCGCACACATATCTCAAACCCACACACCATACACTTCTCTCCACCCGACCTTGCATCCCCAATCCACCCAATACAATCCCTTACCCACACAACCCGCCACCCACACATACTTCCTCAAACCATCCACACATCTCCACCCACATAAACACACATCCCCCGCATCCGTCCCACGCACATATCCTCCACCCATACACACATCCCCCACACTAATTCCTACACCCCTACTTTCAACCCCACACATCCATCCACACATCCCACCAAAACCCACAAATATCACTACCCACCAAAACTCACACACCCCAACCCATCCAAATGCATACCCCCACCCATACATCCCCCACCCACACATATCCCCATACTCACACACATCCTCCACACACACACTCACACCTCCTCACATCTAGACACATACAAAATGTCTCACTTTAGCATTGAAACTTGTATGAACAAACTCTCACACTTTACTCACACACATACACTGACAATTATCATGAGCAGTCTCATAAAAATGTTAAACATGGAGAAAAATGTGTACATAAAAAGTATGTAACGTAAACATAGTGATGCTCCACACACACACACACACACACACACACACACACACACACACACACACACACACACACACACACACACACTCATTCACTCTCACGCTCACTCATTCACTCTCCCGCTCACTCATTCACTCTCCCGCTCACTCATTCACTCTCACGCTCACTCATTCTGTCTCTCACGCTCACTCATTCACTCTCACGCTCACTCATTCTGTCTCTCATTCACACTCACTGACTCTCTCACTCAAACTACAGTAATGAACATGAGTTTATATTATGAATGATAAAATCAAATGGTATTTAACTGATAATATGACAGATGAGAATACACAAACATATGGATTCGCGTGTTACATAACATGCGTGTTACATAACATGCATCTGCTCAGCTCTCTCTGTCTTTCTCTCTCTCTCTCTCCAGCTCTCTCTCTCTCTGTATTCTTTCATATACACACACTCACACGCATGCGCGCGCTCACACACACACACACACACACACACTAACGCATCAACTCTCCCACTGTCTCACTCTTTCACACACAATCCTTCACACACACACATTCAGTCTCTCTCACACATACACATACATGAACGCATGCATGCACGCACACACTCCCTCACTCACTCTCACACATACACGTACGAATGCATGCACTGATACATTCCCCCACCATTTCTCGCTCAATCACTCTCTCCAGACACACACATGCACGTGCGCACACACACATTCACTCTCTCCCTCTCTCTGACACCCTCTCTCTCTCTCTCTCTCTCTCTCTCTCTCTCTCTCTCTCTCTCTCTCTCTCTCGCTCCCACACGCACACACATATATTTCTTCTTCTTCAGCGTTCCGAGCCATTGAGGTTCTTTTCTGCAGATACAATGCGTCTCCATTCGTCTCTCTGGTGGACCTTCTCTTGCCAGTCATTGATTCCAAGTGCGTGTAAGTCTGTATATGTATTATCTTTCCACCGCCTTCTTGGTCTACCTCGGGGTCTACGGTCATTTATTTCCTGAGTGTAAGCGAGTTTTGTTTCCCTATTATCTTCCATTCTTTCTATATGCCCCAGCCATTGTAGTCTATTAGCCTTCATGATACCAGTGATTAGCGGGGACTTAAACAGATCATAAATGTCTTTGTTACTTCTTCTTTTCCACTCTCCACTTTGTGTATCCCTAATGGGTCCAAAGATGCGTCTTAAAATTTTGTTCTCAAAGGTTTGTAACAAGGCTTCGTCTCCTTTCGTTGTACTCCAGGTTTCAGAGCCATACAGCACAACTGGTCTGATCAGTGTTTTGTATATTGTGATTTTGGTGTTACGAGATAGCGCCTTTGATTTTAGTAGATGTTGTAGTGCATAGTATATCTTATTTCCAGAGTTGATTCTAGTTTGTATTTCTTCCCTTATGATGTTGGAGCAGTTGAAGATTGTACCCAGGTATTTGTATGTTTCCGTTCTTTTAATGGTCATATTATCTATTTGTATGTGGCCAGAGTTTTTAGCCATTCCGTCTCTTGAAATTACCATATATTCTGTCTTATCTTGGTTGATAACCAGCCCCATCTGTTGGGCTTTTTCCTTTAAGTGAGTCAATATTTCCAATGTCTTTTGTTCACTTTGCCCTATAATATCTATATCATCTGCATAACCAAGCAGCTTGGATGTTCCTCCAATATCACATTCCTCCTTTACCTTCCTTACAACTTTCTCTAGAGCCAGATTGAAGAGTAGCGGCGATAGTGCATCACCCTGTTTCAAGCCAGATGTTATTTGGAAGGGGTCTGATTTCCTGCCTTTATATGTTACTATATTATAAGTATCTTCCATGCATAGTCTGGTCATGTTGATTAACTTCCTTGGTATTCCAAATTCCTGCATAGCATTCCATAGACTATTCCTATGGACACCATCATAAGCCTTTTTAAAATCCACAAAAAACTGTTATGGAGATCTCTTTTATATTCCCAATTTTTCTCGGCTATTTGTCGTAAGATAAATATATGATCTATTGTTGATCTGTTTTGTCTAAAACCCGCCTGGTAGTCACCTAATATGTCTTCTGAATATGGTTTTAGTCTATTTAGTAATACTGCGGATAGTATCTTATAGCTTGTGGACAGTAGTGATATTCCTCTATAATTTCCACATTGGAACTTGTCTCCTTTCTTAAAGATAGGTATCAATAATGACTCTTTCCAGTCATGGGGTAATTCTTCTGTCCTCCAGATTTTTATTATTAGTTCGTATAGCTTTAGATGTAATGCATGGCCACCTGCCTTTATAAATTCAGCAGCAATTCCATCAGTCCCAGTTGCCTTATTGTTTTTAAGTCGTGTGATTACATATAGGATTTCTTCAAATGTAGGTTCTTCAATTTGTGGTTCGCATGTTAGAACCTCTTCCTGTGGGAAATTGTTACTTGGAGCTTCACAATTTAGTAATTCAACAAAATATTCTTTCCATGTGTTGCACATTTCCTCATTGGTATTTATCATATTCCCATTATTGTCTTTTAAACCATATGTGTTTTGTTGGTGCCCTCGTTTCATTGACTTCAGTTCTTTAAAAAAATTTTCTGGATTCATTTTTCTGGTGATTAGTTTCCATATCTTTGATTATATTACTCATATATTCTCGCTTCTGCTGTCGGACTATTTTTGTAGCCTCTTTACATTCATTTCTATAATGCTCTTCCTTTTGGATGTTGTTGATGTCATTTAACCATAAATGTCTGGCATTCTTTTTCCTAATGACTGCTTCTTCACATTTTTGATTGAACCATCTGTTCTTTCTATGCGTGGTTAACACACCGAGACATTCTTCTGCGGTAGATTGAATTGTATTCTTGATGTTCAACCAAGTTTGGTCAACGCTTTCCTCCAAAGGGTTTTGCAGAGTTTCAAGTTTACATTTTATTTCATCTGTAAATTTCTCTTTGACTGTAATTTCTTGTAGTTTTTCTCTGTTATATGTTGGGTGTAATCTTTGTAATTTAGTATAGAAAGCTCTCTTAAGTTTTATTTTAAATTTTGCTCCAACGAGGAAGTGGTCACTGTGGCACTCAGCTCCTCTATAACTTCTAACTTGCTGTATGTTTGATGCATTTCTGTTGTTAATTAAAATGTGATCTATTTGATTATAGGTTCTCTTGTCACATGATTTCCAAGTTTGTTTGTGTATATCCTTTCTTTGTAGTCTGGTACTGCTAATCTGCAGTCCTTTGGCTTCTGCCAGGTTGATGACTCTCCATCCATTATCATTTGAAGTTGTATGTAGGCTTTCCATACCGGCCACTTTTTTATTAGTTTGCTCTCTACCTATTTTTGCATTGAAGTCTCCCAGCACAATCAGGATGTCCTGTTTGGGGGTTTCTTCTATGACATCTTCCAGATCATTATAAAAGTCTTCTTTAATATCATCTTCTTTCTCTTCAGTAGGTGCATGTACATTAATCATCGTTATATTTTTCCATTTACCTTTTATTCGTAATTTACTAATCCTGTCATTAACAGCTTTAAAGTTTAAAACGTTCCCCCATAACTCTTTTTTGATGACAAATCCTGTTCCTAATTCATGTTTATTTTGGGTGTTTCCTCCATATATTATAATCATTCCATTTTGCTCTAAAGTACCCTCTCCTGGCCACCTTATTTCTTGAATTGCTGTTATATCCATTTGATATTCAATCAGCTCCCGGGTTAGTTCTTCGGCCGCTCCAGCTCGATATAGTGTCCGTACATTCCATGTTCCAAATCTCAAAAGTCCTTTAACGTTCCAAGGTCGTTGTCCAGATAAGTCAGTCCGATATCGAGGCTCATGTATCTGTTTCGTAACAAAAAAGGTATTTACAAAGGTGGGGATGTAACCCCACGCTTCAACCCCCAACCTGGAGGACCAGGGTGTTTCTCTTTGTCTGTTCTCTACCCTTTGACCTGTCCGGCTTGGGAGGCCCTGCTGGTAGCTACGCTACCGCCGGCATAGCTCTCAGGGTCATCGAGAAACTCAAGCTCCCCCACCACGACAAGGTGGAAACACCATCGGGGGAGACACACACCACACACACACACACACACACACACATATATATATATATATATATATATATATATATATATATATATATATATATATATATATATATATATATATATATATATAAATCTGGCGAAGCGAATCCCCACAACAGTGGAAAGATGGTGTAATTTTCAAACTACCTAAAAAGGGCGATATGTCTGATTGCAATAATTGGCGTGGTATCACTCTATTATCAGTACCAGGAAAACTTTTTTGTAGCATGTTACTTGAGAGATTGAAAAAGGCGATAGATGAAAGGCTGAGAGAAGAACAAGCAGGCTTCAGACCAAAACGGTCATGCATAGACCACATTTTCACCCTCAGAATAATCATTGAAGACTCCGTAGAATTCCAGTCGAAATTAATCACCAACTTTGTCGACTTTCAAAAAGCCTTCGACAGCATCCACCGTCCTTCACTTTGGAATCTACTTAACATCTATGGTTTTCCTACCAAATATACCAACGTCATAAAATCTTTCTACAAAGAGACACGTTGCTGCGTAAGAACAGAAACAGGCAACTCTGACTGGTTCTCAGTCGAAACAGGAGTGAAACAGGGTTGTGTCTTATCACCGATGCTTTTTGGAATAGCTATCGACTGGGTCATGCGCAAATGCACAAACAACACAAATATGGGTATCCATTGGGTTGACAAAATTCTAGAAGACCTGGACTTTGCCGACGACATAGTGCTTTTGAGTTCAACACACCTGGATGCCCAAGAGAAAATAAACCACCTCCAAAATGTTTCAGGGCAAATTGGTCTCCAAATTAACACCACAAAAACAAAGACTATTGATCTTACCAACAGTTCAGATGACACCAAATTGAACAGCTACGTTCTTGAAAAAGTCAACAGCTTCACATACCTAGGAAGCAAAATGACATCTACAGGGGACTCAACACCAGAAATATCATCTAGAATCGCACTGGCATCTAGTGCCTTCAATAAACTGTCAAACATCTGGAAGTCAAAGACACTCAGCAAACACACAAAACTTAAAATCTTCAACTCTTGTGTGATTCCAGTGTTAACGTATGGATGTGAAAGTTGGAAATCAACGGTAGCTTTAGATAAAAAGTTAGACAATTTTGAGAACAAATGTCTTATAAGACTTCTAAACATCCACTGGACAGAATTCAGAACCAACTCGCAAATAAGACAAGAGACTAAGCAAGATACAGTATCCAATTTCATAAGAAGACGCCGTTGGAACTACATCGGCCATGTACTCAGAATGGACAAGACAAGACTCCCCTACCAAGCCCTCATATGGTCACCGGTAGGGAAAAGAAAACGGGGAAGACCAAGAGAGACCCTGCGTAGAACCATCATTAGAGAAGGCTCATTCAATGGCCAAGTAAATATCCAAGATCTACAACAGATAGCAGCGAACCGCCAGGCATGGAGAGACAGGACTTCTGCCCTATGCGCCGCCTTAGGCTCAAGAGGAAAGACTAACTAATACTATATATATATATATATATATATATATATATATATATATATATATATATATATATATATATATATATATATATATATATATATACTAGCAGACCCGGCCCGGCTTCGCCCAAGCCCTGGTGGGGAGCATCTCATTTAATTCATATAAGTAGTCATATAAGCTCCCGTTCCCGTTCCTGACTGTCTGTCTGTCTGTCTGTCTGTCTGACCCTGCCCGGCATCGCCTGGCTCCTGGTGTGGAGCATCTCATTTAATTCATATAAGTAGTCATATAAGCTCCCGTTCCCGTTCCCGACTATCTATCTGTCTGTCTGTCTATCTGTCTGTCTGTCTGTCTGTCTGACCCGGCCCGGCTTCGCCCAGTCCCTGATGGGGAGCATCTAATTTAATTCATATAAGTTCCCGTTCCCGACTATCTGTCTGTCTATCTGTCTGTCTGTCTGTCTGTCTGTCCCTCCCTCTCTGTCTGTCTGTCTGTCTAATCATTTATTGGTTGCGGTTAGAACAACCTTAGATAAATGAAGACCAACTTACAAAAAGCATTAGAAAGAGCACTTGAAAGATCTTTACATATTCCCCCAACAATTAACTTGGGTAAATAGAGCGGCGGCGGGCAGCAGCAGAAGAAGAAGAAAAAGGAGGAGTAGGAGGAAGGAGGAGGAAGAGGGTGGAGGAGGGAGGAGGAGGAGGAGGAGGAGGGAGGAAGAGATAGGCGGAGAGAGGAGGAGGAGGGAGGAGTAGGGAGGAATAGGAGGGAGGAGGAGGGATTAGGAGGAGGAGGGGGGAAGAGGAGAAGGAGGAGGAGGGAGGAGGAGGGAGGAGGAGGGAGGAGGAGGAAGAGGGAGGAGGAGGAAGGAGGAGGAAGGAGGAGGAAGGAGGAGGAGGGAGGAGGAGGAGAGAGGAGGAGGAGTAAAGAGGAGGAGGAGTTAGGAGGAGGGAGAAGGAGGAGGAGGATGGAGGAGGAATAGGGAGGAGCGGAGGAGGAGGAAGAGGGAGGAGGAAGAGGGAGAAGGAGGGAGAAGGAGGAGGAGGGAGAAGGAGGGAGGAGGAGAACGCAGGAGGAGGGGGATGAGGAGGAGGGAGGAGGCAGAGGAGGAGGAGGGAGGAGGAGGAGGGAGAAGGAGGAGGGAGGAAGAGATAGAAGGAGGAGGGACAAGGAGGAGGGAGGAGGAAGGAGGGGGAGAAGGAGGAGGAGGAAGAATGATGAGGAGGGAGGAGGAGGAAGAGGAAGGAGGAGGGATGTGGAGGAAGGAGGAGGGAGGAGATAGAGGGAGGAGGAGGAGGGAGAAAGAGGGAGGAGGAGGGAGGAGGAGAGAGTAGGAGGAGGGAGGAAGAGGGAGGAGGGAGGAGGAAGAGATAGGCGGAGAGAGAAGGAGGAGGGAGGAGGAGGGAGGTATAACAGTGACAAAGGAAGTAACTAGAGTCCAGTTGGTACAAAGTTTTATATTTTATTCTCAAGACGACAGGCCGCGTCTTCTCAGCTGGGCTATCGGATGTTTACTCTCTATAACAACATAATACGTCACGATTGAGCATCTCCCACGCCTTTCAGTCTTAATGCTCAATCGTGCTGTATCGGAGTTTTCCAATAGACCCCAATTATACCTACACTGTTACACCTCCCCATGTTATTTAAAGAATTTTCCTTTTAAAGGAAAAATCTTTACTCCTAATCCCCATACTCTATTCCCTACTTGTCTTTTAACCTTCGCCAATACATCTTTTACTCTTCTCCCAGTGCTATGGTCTGTCTACAACCTCCCCATATACTTCTTCTTCGCTTTCTATTTATATAATACCACGGTATCCAACCAGTCCTTCTTTCCTTTTTATTTCCCCAACATTTTATAATCAACCCACTTCTTCTTCGTTCTTGGTCCTTCAACCAAACATAACATATTTACATATAACATTTCAAATTCAGTTTATAATACATCATAACACCATAACACGTTTTCTTAAATACTCCTTCTCCACTTCAATAAGCAATCCGCTTTCCACTTCAAACGCTGATACCAACTCCTTATTCTTACCACCAATACTACAAATTCCCCACTTTCAACTAACCTGAAATCACTTTCATACGATAGGAAGATAAAGAATCGGTGGCCACCGGAATTTAAAAGAAGAAATAGAATTCTTTCAAAAAAAAAAACAACACTCACCTAAATCACACACCCCTTTACCCCCCTATGTCATTTGAGAATTTATGTAATAAATTCTAAACCATTATATCTCCCCCAGTACCACTCATTATGGTAACAGTTTACGCTGCTATCTAATACCAACCAACATCCAAAAATATTCTTCACTTCTAAGTGTCTATATAACAGACACTACCTTACCTCACCCTCACATCGTAATGTAAACCACAAAACACATCCCAATTAAAAAAAGTCTATTACCCCTTAAGACCTCCTCCAACACAACACCTCACATAACCTCATCACCTCGTATAACTAATCTTCTCCAGGTTCTCTCTTAATGTCCATTTCTTATGGGCATATCTACTAAAATGCTCCACTTATGCCGTTATCAACAGCAACCTAGTAACCTTGAAATCTCCCCTTAAATATTAACCATCAAACACAACATTGTAATCTGACCCACTTATAAACATTTACATCCTGCCCAGGCCATGTAACCCCATGTCTCTCTAAAATCTCAATTCATAATTCATAATTCAGGCCGTAATCTACAGCAGCAAAAATAACCACTCATGTCTGTGACTGCTTGTAATCAACTTTAATCTCAGTCCCTTTTATTACGGACCCACAAACACCCCATGTCACTATGTCTCCCCCACTTACACCCCTTTTATTATTGTACTGTTATCCACAGTTACAAGTCAAACATGGATCCAATTCATGTTTACTCTTCATCTGGGGTAATTTTCTTATTCTTCAATAACCCAGCAATCTCGTGTATATCATGGCTCTTCTGACCCCCCCCCCCCGGAAACTATGTTCAAAACTATTCTCAGCTTTACCCCACTGAATATATTCACTAATCTTTTCTTCTCCCATGTGGCTTCCAATCCCCTATTTCCAATGAATGCTTACTTTAGTGTATCTTTAAAGTTTCCCATAACATTTTACTTGTGTAGTAACTCCGTCTACAGTTCATAGCCACTTTAACCTTTCTACGCTGATAATCACAGCATCAAAATATCTATGAACTTCTTCTTCACAAAGAGAATGTGTCTCTCTATTAGTTCTCCGTAGTTTATTACTACTTTCTGAACGAAGGGTCCTAATTAAAGCCCCCTGTATTGTCTTTATTCTAGACGAAAACCTTGTAAACTAAACATAACTTAATTAACTACTATTTAACACACAAAACAGTGAAATAAAATCACAACAGGACATCAAATCTCCCCCCAAATTTTTGTAACAATCATTTATGTGTCCCCGCAACTCAACTAAAAGTATGATGATGATAGTGATGATGATGGTGACGATGATTAAAATAATACAACATACATCCTAATCTATTTTTACCTACTACTACTGGTCTCTTTTACGGACCAGCAGTTTACACATAAAAGTCTAAGCACACAATAACCCTATTCTAAATCAATTAATCAAACAACAACAATCATTTTTCAAGGACCAAACCAAGTAAAACAAAATTTTACATATGAGACATTGAAAGCTCAATTTCAATAAATACAACTGTCTTCTCGCTAAAGAGAAGGTTTTCAAAAAAATATAATTCACTTAGAATTAACCACTTAAGGTGGCCTCCTTTTCTAACCAATGTAACACCTATCTATTTAGCCAAGTTATGTATAACAAAACAACTCCATACCAAGCATAAATGCCAAAATACGTATATACCTATATACAAATATCTATCTGTTATCTACAGACCATCATAATGCGGAACCATACTTGTTCCCCTCCAAGCAAAATCACTACTCAATCAACTGACCATTCCTTTTTCTGGAAGTCAAACATTGATTATCTCCCCTCCAAATTTTTGTATCTTTTTCCATCCTAACTCCTAATACATCATAACATCCAAAATATCCTCATAAGCAAGCACTGTAAACTACAGTATCATCTCAATGTACCAGCCACCATCTACTTATCAATTAACCTGTGGCTCGGCATACCAACTGTCTTCTATGGCTTTGTACTAACCATCACCACCACTTCCCAATCAACCACAGTATCTCCACTCTCCTACATCCAACAAAACTTTGTCTATTTACTATAGACCTCTCACCAAAACAACTAATTCAACCTTTAAGTTTCTCATCTATCCGACGCAATTAATATTTCATTCTTTTGCATCAGTACTTTCTGTATCTCAGCACCCTTACCTCAATTCTCTCCTATCCTTTTCACATCGTGACGACAGTCAAACCAGTCGAAACACCCTTTCTAATTTTCATTTACCTCACCTTGTTTACCTTCGTATCTTACACTCTTATTTATCAGGATTCTTTCGGAACAGCAACTCATGTCGTGATAACTGACAACGGACCTCATTTTTCTCACATCTCCGTATTAGTCATTCCTGCTTCGCCATTTTCCTGTTAAGAATACTAAACATTCATAATGTTAATTCAGCATATAACTTCCACAATTTCCTTCCAAGTTCAGATATTCTACGAAAAGACATTACAATTTTCTTTCTATCTCTCGATTTTCGCACACTCTATGTTCCACGATTTATCAAGGTTACTTATCAACCGCTCTTCTCATATTCACACGGACAATGATACACAACACAACTTCGCTCTCATCTCACGCCTACTCTCGTATCGCGACAACCTAACGTCTCCATACTATTACTACAACTAAATACTTTAGACGCCACCTCAACATTCCATCAATCATTCCCCACATATCAACACGTATTGATTTCCTCTACACACGTTGACACAAGACATATTAACGTTACTCTTACATTCTATCTACGTATTTCACTTAGGCGACTTCATCACACTTCTTTCCTTTTACTTCTTTCATCACGACGAACACCTGTCTGACTACAGTTATATTCACGTATGAACACCGCACAACCAGACGAACTATTCTAGAGGACTCTCTCAATTCACTGCTTTCTTATATCTCTACTTTACTCAATCACTCACTTCTATACGAAGGTCAGACCCTATACACTACCTCTCGCAGCTGAAATTGCTTTCACAGTACTATCTACTATCTCTTCAAAACAAACCTCATTCTGGTGAACCAGCCCCTAACTTCGTAACTATCATTCTATACTTTTCCACCCACAACAACTTTCTTCTTTCTCCACAAGTACGACGTAACTCGTATTTTTCAAGCATCCCCTTCTACAGTCTATTATTTATTATTCTCACGTTCAACTGACTATCTTACGCACAGGATACTCAGTGCCTCCTCAGTCTATATCACCTCACCAGACACTTTCGGTTCACCTGTCAACAATACTATTCTTTCTTCTCCAACCAACAAGCAAAACCATCTCGGACATCACGTCATAGCTCTGAGTCAAACTATTTCTAATACTAATATTCATGCCTAACATATCTCTCACCCTCTATTAATTCTGTCCTGAATCTACCCTATTTTACTCTCTCTACCTCGCTACCAACCAGACGATATCCTGTATTACGTAATCCACGTGGAATATCATTTGTTGCAACAACACCCTCGACTATTCTGTACCATGTGACACTACACCAACAAAATTCATCTGCCTATTTTAGAGTTCTTCTCCTAAGCCAAAACTATTTTATTTTCCTTCTTCACCCAAGGAATTTTAACCGTTATATAGTGTGTCCAAATTAAACACTTCACTGTCTTTCAATACATTCACTCGTCTTTCCGTTATAATGTCATCATCACTATCTGTTGTCAACCTGTTAAAGTATTCAGGTCTTAAGGTTCTAAGGTCTTCTATTTTTCTTAAATCACTTTCTGTCGTTGAATAAATTCCCGCTAACTGTCTACCACTATTCTTGTTCTTAAATGAGTTCCTTCTATTTCCTATGTTTGCGTCAGTCTGCTCACTGTTTTCTGTGTATCTTATGTAACGTTTATACCTTCCCATCTCGTCCTCAGATGACACACTAATAATAGTTCCCACATCAGAGTCACCATAGTTTACTGCAGACACGTCGGCTCTATTCCTATAGTCGTCCCTAAAACGTCTGACTTTCTTTCTCTTCCTCGGTCTTCGTCCCTTAGCCTTCCCTACTGTCTTGTCATACAAACCAGTATTTTGTTTCAAAGAGTCACCTACCCAAAACTCTGTCCGTCTGTCTACCAGCAACCACTCCATATGATGGAAGATCACGCCTCGACTCAGGACCCGCCCGTAGTGTAACACTCTCCTTCTCCGAATCATCTGTAATAATATCTGATTCAGCATCACTATAATATTCAGGTGTGGGAATATCTTCTCCATAACCTGAACTTTGACAGCTAATATTCCTACACCATTTGGGAATTAGTTTCTTGTCTATAGCTGAAGAAGTTGACATGGTACTACCTCTATTTACAACCATACTAACACTTTTCTTCATTGACTTCCTTTCGTCTTTGGTCCTTGTCTGTCCATCTTTCCCAACTTCAACCCTGTCTCTCTTAGTCAAATGAGTAGGTTTTGACTGATTCTCTATGAAATCAGTTTGAGTTCCCTTTGTCATCTTGCTGACTGGATGTACCTGAGTCTGCGTACTACTTTCTACCGTATTACTTGTCTGCGTCTGTGTCTCTCGGTTTCTTTTCTTTACTAATATCGTCTTCTTCTTTTCCTGTCTACTAGTCACATTCGCAACCATTTTAGGACTAGTCTGTATTTTACTTACTGGTTCAACTCTGTCTCTTACACCTGAGTTTAAATATTGTCTTTGTCTTTTCTCTAACCAGTCGTCACGTCTTTTTCTAGCAGTTGCACTGTGAGAAGGCCAGTCCCATGATTTCTTTGAAATGTTTCTCTCACGCCCATTTTTGTATTTATACCAGTCCGAGCTTTCACTATTTCGTCTGTTTTCACTGTCTTTTACTCTATATAGATCAGGCCTTGGTTCGTCATAACCATATTGTCTTCTGTCTTTATTAAGCAATGTCTGTCTCCTGTTATTCTTTCCTACTCTATTACTGTCTACCATAATTCTATAAGGGTTCTGTCTAGTTGTTTTGTTCTTCAACGTTTTCAGAAAATTCTCTACCTCCGTAATTGACATCTTTAATTCTCCTAACCATGTGCTAACCCGTTGTAACTCCCCGCACAAGAAATTCATATTCAGTTCCTTTGAAATATCTATCCAGCTGAAACAATATTCTTCTGTATACTTCTTTAGTACCTGGGAAAAAAAACTTATCCTGAGTTCAGCTGAAATATGTGCTGTGCTGAGTCTTCTAAGCTGAAATATTTATACAAGTAACCAATTTCAATTTTTAAAATTTCTTAACTTAAAGAAGATGTGCTGAGGTGTCCTGTTCCGCCATGCTGAAAAAATACTGGAATAAAGCAAGCAAAGAACAAAAAAAAAACACACAATGTCAAATTATTTGCTTCTAAAATCTGGTTAATTAATTACCTTATTTATGAATCACCTAAATTTACTAATTTACAACACATAATTCCCCAGTTCATAAACTGTTCCATTAGTTATTTAGTTCCAGAATCGCACAAATTTCCCTTGGTTAATCCCTAAAGAGCACAAGTTGTAATCAGCATCAATATTCTGTCAGCGTAGAGGGAGGAAAAACCCTGTCTTCAATAAGTCCTGTTTGAAACCAAAAAGTTCGCTATAAATCCTCATACCTGTTTCTAATAATATAATAATGTTTTAGACTCTGCTCTAACCAAGAATTTATGGCACATCACCGGAGTTACACAGTTACCTTCTTTTATTAGCTGACGGATCTAGTTCCACTAACCAGAGTTCGCATCAAGTGAAACCTAGTCTCGAGTTTAAGTGGCGGAGTCCAGAAGCTCAGGTGGCGGAGTTCTCTTCCCTCAGGTAAATTTTGTAGCTGCCAGATACTCTTCCTGGTTGGGTCACGTCTCATGGGATGCCTGGATAGATTTCAACCCCTGGTTGGGTCCCTTCCTTGATTCTGAGTGAAGTACATCATCGGCGACTTGATAGGGGTCGTAGTAATGACGTGGCCCCAAAAATTTATCACAGTTAACCGAAGCCCAGTGATATTTATGTGTTCAAAAAACCCAATCACGAAATTACAAGGCTTTGTCCATTATTACTTGAGCCTAGAAGAGTTCTTGACTTATTTTTCTTCTTTGTCTGACAGGTTCAGCTTGAAATTCTGGTTTTCTTAAAGTTTTAGGACAGGATGGCTCTTCTCAAAAAAACGATAAGTTTCATGCAACGGTCCTGAGAAGCCCCTTGTTATTGATAACTTTCAGTGGCTGGCGCTTTAAAATAGAAGCCCCTTTCTTTTGAAACTCCAGAGTTCAGATCTCGGCTCCGGAAAACCTTGAAAGCTGAAGTTCAGTTAACGGCCATTATCAATTCGGCCACGGCTCCTGATTCTTGAGAACTTCGCGTGATAGGCCATGATTTATTATCTTCATAATATTTCTTACAGCATGCCGTCAGTGGATAGTTTTTTGTTGTTTGTTGCTGGCCGGCCTAGATCAACCTCAGATCCTCGGTCGAGGGCACCATTAATTACTCCCTATAACAGTGACAAAGGAAGTAACTAGAGTCCAGTTGGTACAAAGTTTTATATTTTATTCTCAAGACGACAGGCCGCGTCTTCTCAGCTGGGCTATCGGATGTTTACTCTCTATAACAACATAATACGTCACGATTGAGCATCTCCCACGCCTTTCAGTCTTAATGCTCAATCGTGCTGTATCGGAGTTTTCCAATAGACCCCAATTATACCTACACTGTTACAGAGGAGGAGTAGGGAGGAATAGGAGGGAGAAGGAGGGATTAGGAGGAGGAGGTGGGAAAGAGGAGAAGGAGGAGGAGGGAGGAGTAGGGAGGAGGAGGAAGAGGGAGGAGTAGGGAGGAGGAGGAAGAGGGAGGAGGAGGGAGGAGGAGGGAGGAGGAGGGAGGAGGAGGGAGGAGGAGGGAGGAGGAAGAGGGAGGAGGAGGAGAGAGTAGGAGGAGGAGAGAAGAGGTGGTATTAGCAGGAGGGAGAAGGAGTATGGAGGAGGGAGGAGGAGGGAGATTGAGGAGGGGGAGGAGGAGTGAGGGAGAAGAGGGAGGAGGAAGAGGGAGAAGGAGAGAGAAGGAGGAGGAGGAAGGAGGAGGAGGGAGGAGGAGAACGCAGGAGGAGGAGGGGGAGGAGGAGGAGGGAGGAGAGAGAAGAAGGGAGGAGGAAGGAAGAGTAGGGAGGAGGAGGTAGGAGGAGGAGAGAGGAGGAGGAGGGAGGAGGTGGAGGGAGAAAGAGGAGGGAGGAAGAGGTAGAAGGAGGAGGGAGTTGGGAGGAGAAGGAGGGGGAGGAGGAGGAGGAATGATGAGGAGGTAGGAGGAGGAAGAGGGAGGATGAGGGATGTGGAGGAAGGAGGTGGAGGGAGGAGGAGGGAGGAGGTAGAGGGAGGAGGAGGAGGGAGGAAAAGGGAGGAGAGAGGAGAAGAGAGGAGGAGGGAGGAGGTAGGAGGAGGAGGAAAAGGGAGGAGGTAGGAGGAGGAAAAGGAAGGAGGAGGGAGGAGGAGGAAGAGGGAGGAGGAGGAGGAAGACGGAGGAGGAGGAAGAGGGAGGAGGAGGATGGAGGAGGAAGAGGAGTGAGAGGGAGGACGGGGAGGGGAAGAGGAAGAGGGTAGGAGGAGTAGGAAGGGAGAGGAGGAGGAGGGATGTGGAGGAAGGAGGAGTAGGGAGGAGGAGGGACTTGGTAGAGGGAGGAGGAGGAAGGAGGAAAAGGAAGGAGGAAGGAGGAGAGAGGAGGAGGAGGGGGGAGGAGGTAGGAGGAGGAGGAAGAGGGAGGACGAGGGAGGAGGAGGAAGGAGGAGGAAGGAGGAGGAGGAAGTGGGAGGAGGAGGGTGGAGGAGGAAGAGGAGGGAGAGGGAGCAGGGGGAGGGGAAGAGGAAGAGGGTAGGAATTGGAGGAGGAGGAGAGGAGGAGGAGGATGGAGGAGAAGGAAGGAGGAGAAGGGAGGAGGAGGGAGGAGGGGAAGGAGGGATGATTAGGGGAGAGGAGGAGGAGGGAGGAGGCGGAGGGAGAAGGAGGAAGTAGGAGGAGGGAGGAGGGAGAGGGAGGAGGGAGAGGGAGGAGGAGGGAGAATGATTCTGTATGAACCTAAGGCCTATCCACGTCAATATGGAAGCACTATACTCGAGTTTCGCCCTCATTTGAGCTCGTCAGTAGTGCATATCCCTGACCGGATCCGGAAACAGTCCCGGATCACGCGTGTGAAGCGGGTGTGTAACCACGCGGCACACACTGGACACACCAAATTATCACAACAGAACATCACAACGCTACCCATCGTAGGCTATGCTCAAGATTGCCCAATCGCCGCGACCGACGTCCGTCAATCGATGGGACCCGAACGATCAGGACTTCTCACTGGCAAGGAACACCAGGCCTCCTAAATCCAGTGAGCAATAATCAATTGATTATGTGGTTGTTTCGGGATTTGAAATTTAAATATTGAGCACAACCCACTACTGGCAACGCCGATCGCATTCTGGTATGAACCTAAGGCCTATCCACGTCAATATGGAAGCACTATACTCGAGTTTCGCCCTCATTTGAGCTCGTCAGTAGTGCATATCCCTGACCGGATCCGGAAACAGTCCCGGATCACGCGTGTGAAGCGGGTGTGTAACCACGCGGCACACACTGGACACACCAAATTATCACAACAGAACATCACAACGCTACCCATCGTAGGCTATGCTCAAGATTGCCCAATCGCCGCGACCGACGTCCGTCAATCGATGGGACCCGAACGATCAGGACTTCTCACTGGCAAGGAACACCAGGCCTCCTAAATCCAGTGAGCAATAATCAATTGATTATGTGGTTGTTTCGGGATTTGAAATTTAAATATTGAGCACAACCCACTACTGGCAACGCCGATCGCATTCTGGTATGAACCTAAGGCCTATCCACGTCAATATGGAAGCACTATACTCGAGTTTCGCCCTCATTTGAGCTCGTCAGTAGTGCATATCCCTGACCGGATCCGGAAACAGTCCCGGATCACGCGTGTGAAGCGGGTGTGTAACCACGCGGCACACACTGGACACACCAAATTATCACAACAGAACATCACAACGCTACCCATCGTAGGCTATGCTCAAGATTGCCCAATCGCCGCGACCGACGTCCGTCAAT
>JACEFZ010005947.1:0-5000 GCA_014155875.1 Cepaea nemoralis | reverse complement strand
ACTGCCATGACTTCCATGGTCAGGCTACTTGTGGTTTCAGTGAAAGCACCAGAGTCCTCCTTCACAATTCTCCCTCCGGCCCGAGCTGTAAAGGCCCATGAGCTTCTCACATGTCGGACGACCGACCCATCTATGTAGATGATCGCGTCACTGTCTAGCGAATTCTCGAAAATCAACGATCTATCTATCTATCTATCTATCTATCTATCTATCTATCTATCTATCTATCTATCTATCTATCTATCTATCTATCTATCTATCTATCTATCTATCTATCTATCTATCTATCTATCTATCTATCTGTGGAGCATCTCATTTAATTCACCGTCAATCAACTCATTTAATCTATAGCCAGGGGACGTAACTTAAGATATAACAATGGTACTAAAAGTTATATCCCTTTTTGTCATATATTTTTATATTTTCTTATGTTCAGTCATGTAATTACACAATTAAATTTTAGGAAGGTAATAGCTGATAGCTGATAGATAAAACTATCACAGTTGGTTGCACAGGAATGAAAGGAAAACGTGTAGTAAATTTCATCTCAATCGGTTGGACCGTTCGCGAACGCATAAAGGACGGACAAACATACATACATACATACATACACACAAAGATGTATATATATATATATATATAGTGAAAATGAAAATAATGGAATACAGATCATTGTCGAATAACATAACAATGTATCTATTGTAGAAGACGCCAAAACTACAAAACAATAGTTAGTTGATAGATTATCCTCTATACATATGAAACCTTTCAGTCTATAAGTGCCAGGATCCACTTCCCAGCAGCCCATTCAGCGTGTAGTGGTCAGCGACACCAGTTCTGCGTAGGTAGACTAGTCTATCTTTTCTCCCTGCATCGGCTCACAAGACTATCAACTTGCTCATGTTCTCTTCTACCCGTGCGGAGTGAGCTCACACGACTATCAGCTTGCCCATGCTCTCTTCTACCCGTGTGGCCCGGCTCACAAGACTATCAGCTTGCTCATGTTCTCTTCTACCCGTGTGGATCGGCGCAGAAGACTATTTGTTAGCTTATGTTCTCTTCTACCCGTCAGGTCGGCTCATAAGACTATCGGCGTGCCCGTTTTCTCTTCTACCTGTGCGGATCAGCTCATAAGACTATCAGCTTGCCCATGTTCTCTTCTACCCGTCGGGTCGGCTCACATAACTATCAGCTTGCTCATGTTCTCATCTTACCTTGTGACCCGGCTCACAAGACTATCAGATTGCTCATGTTCTCTTCTACGCATGTGGCCCGGCTCAAAAGACTATCACCTTGCCCAATTTCTCTTCCACCCGTGTGGCCCGGCTCATAAGACTAAGCTTACTCGTGTTCTCTTCTACCCATGTGGCCCGGCTTACAAGACTGTCAGCTTGCTCATGTTCTCTTCTACCCGTGTGGATCGCCTGAAAAGATTATCAGCTTGCTCATATTGTCTTCTACTTGTGTTGCACGGCACACCAATAAACAGGGTTGTTATTAACCCTCAGTTCCTCAAATTACACCCACTTTTTTCAACCCCAGCTCATGTCAGTCTTCCTGAGCGTACTCATTGATAACATATTGTCTGGTCGTTATTAGCGTGGATTTGGTTTTGTCGATGTTAATTTGCATGCGGTTTTCATTGCTCCATCTAGTAAGATGATCAAGTTCCTTTTGTAAAGAATTCTCTAATTCACTACGGTTTTCTTTACTAGTATATATAGTACAGTCGTCTGCAAATAGACCACAAGTTGTATTGATATATAAAGGAAGATCATTAATATAAACTGCAAAAAGCAGCGGACCTAGTATTGAGCCCTGAGGCACACCAATATTAAGTTGTGTGGGTCTTGATAGACAGTTGTTGAAGGACACGACTTGTTGTCTGTCGGATAGAAATGACGTAATTATGTTCACCATGTTGGTGCTTGTCTTCATTTGTTTAAGTTTTCTAATTAAAATATAGTGATCTACCATATCAAAAGCTTTTTTAAAAATCTACAAACACCGCTCCACAAATTCTACCGTTGTTGATGTTTAAGTGCCAGTTATCGGTCATTTTTGTTAGAGCACTATGGCAAGAATATTTAGGACGAAACCCAGATTGACTGTTAATTATTGGATCGTTGTTAATTAAATGGTTTAACGTTATTTTATGAATGTGTTTTTCTAGTGGTTTTGATAGCGACGATAGTAAGGAAATAGGTCTATAATTACCCAAAACGCTATTATCGATTGAGCCATTTTTAATTAGCGGAAGCACTTTAGCAATTTTAAATGCAGATGGAAAGTAGTTTTTGGCCAGGCACTGGTTATATATGAACGTTAAGGACTCGCTAATGACTGGTGCAGCACAACGAAGAATTCTATTACTGATACCATCTAGGCCGTGTGAGTTTGTTGATTTGAGGTGTAAGAGATATTTATAAACGTCTGCAACAGACATTAAAGGAATCTCAGCGGGAATATTTCTGGTGCACTTCTCCTCACAGAATGATGCCAGTGAACTTACATTACACGACGAGTCTGGTATTGAAGACTTTAGATTCTCTATTTCTGATTGAAAGAACCAACTGAATTCATCGCATATTATAGAATTTGGTATTGCTGATTCTGTAGGGCGTTTCTTATTGGTTAGCAAGTTAATAGCCTTCCATATATTTGTACTGTTTGAATTATCTACAATCAATTTTTTTAAATGATCTTTTTTTATCCTCCGAATTTTATATTTAACTTTATTCCTTAGTCTGCGGTAATTGATGAAGTATAACAGTGTAGCCTGTTATATGGGGTCTAGTTAGGCGGCAAGACGTGCAAAAAGGGGAGTATAATTAGATGATGCACGCATGTGCACGGGAGATGAGTAGTTAGGGGCGCACGTATTGACGTAGATATAAACAAGGGCTTAGTAACAGCTGAGCCGCCAGACTAAGACCACGCATCTGCTTTGATATTCGATGTATCTGTTTTGAGAATGTAGAAGTTCCTTCAAATAAATTGAGTTGTCCAAAGTCATCGCTGGCTTGTCTACATATATTTGAATTCCTGCAGTTGCCTTCAGACTGTCGCTCTGTTACACAGTCGTGAAATGGTGCCGTCGACATAGGATTTCTTACTTGGGTCGCCGCGGGAATCATCTTGGCACAAGCGAAGACTTCTATTGAACACGCCTGGAAAATAGAAGCTGTTTTTGTTAATTATTTTTTGAGAGACACAGCAACTGAAAGCCCAGCCAGGGGTAGTTGTTGTGATTTCTCGGGCTGCTGAATTATCGTAATATAGCCCTCTGTGAAGGTCAAGAAGCTGCTCAGTACTGCCTAACTAAGAGACCGATGTTCTGTAGCCATGAGCTGGAATGTCGACTACACGCGTAAGGATGAAGATGTGGCTGAGTAAAATTTCAAGTCAGGGATTTTCTTGAAGACCGCCCAGGGTCAAGGGTTGCAGCCGTTACCTCAAGTCGTCAGTCAAATTTTTGAGGCCACTCAAGTTCAAACGTTACCTCAAGTCTGTCAAATTTTTGAGGCCACTCAAGTTCAAACATTACCTCAAGTCAGTCAAATTTTTGAGGCTACTCAAGTTCAAACATTACCTCAAGTCAGTCAAATTTTTGAGGCCACTCAAGTTTAAACGTTACCTCAAGTCAGTCGAACTTTTGAGGCCACTCAAGTTCAAACGTTACCTCAGGTCAGTCAAATTTTGAGGTCGCTCAAGTTCAAACGTTACCTCAAGTCAGTCAAATTTTGAGGCCGCTCAAGTTCAAACATTACCTCACCTCAAGTCAGTAAAGGTTTGCAGAAAGGCGATCAAAGTTCCAATCATTTATGAATCAAATTTGAACCGGCCGTTTTATCGAATGTTATCCAAGGTCGAAGGAACTTGCCATTGGTTCTGAAATTATTCCAACTCTGGTGTAACAAGTTACGTGGAGGGTCTCAAGTACTCCTGTCACAATTCTTCAATTCTGATTATTTAGTCCAGGCTGGGAGAGGTCTTTGCCCGCCAACCCTCCTCCGTTCCCCGGACTCACTGTCACTCTCTCTCTTGACCTCTGGGCCTATTCCCTAAGGTGTCTTTCTGGCTGACACACATATAACATGATGAGCGTCACAATAACTCTAATTTATAATTTAATAATTTAATACAGGACAGCACAGGAAAACATCAAGACAGTTGAACCTATAAAAGTCTATAAACAAACTGAGGAGATAACTCTAGTCCAGACATAAAGCAACACAACTCTGAACATCATAGACCACAGATCTCAATATTGTCCCGTTAGTTCACATCCACCTCACCGGATACGTCTTCAGGTCTTTCTTTCCAGCGTAGGTTGTTCGAACAACAGGCTGCTGTAGAACCAGGCTTCCAGGTTTCCGTGGCCCACACGATATAGTCACTCAACTGGTCTGGGAAAGTGCCATGGGATCAATTGGCACAATTTTGGTTGGGAAACAATATCATGAGAACAGTTTGTGTATGGGGAATGGGTCGGAGTCTTTCACTGTTCCGGACAAGGATGGGAATTAGGGTAGGTCCAACCAGAATCATAACAAACCACTCGACCCTAAGTCGACGAGAAGACTTGAGTTGCGATATTGTCACTCGTTCAATTTTAGTCCTGATTCTCCCTCATAGTTAGAAACATTATACCTGGTATGGCCAATAACTTGACATGGCTTCATCAGTTGCATATAGCTTTAGGCATAGAAGCCCTGTGTCACCGTCTCACCATTAGATATATTATTAGAGGGCTGCAACTCCAGCCCAAGAGAGAGAAGCGAGTCGCTCAGAGCCCGAGTAATCTAGAGCCTTCTCGAACCACCGGTCATTGAGTCCATGGGTCCGTGGACACTGATGTGGCCCGCCTAAAGCGGGGTCCACGAGGAACTCGGACAGAGTTACCGCCCGTGTCGGATTGGGACACGCGGAGACCGGCAGAGGACAGACGGACTTGAGAGAGGCAACAGGGCCTGCCTGAGAGGGACTCAATAGATATT